>JAGFPH010006344.1:21206-50801 GCA_018207615.1 Philaenus spumarius
TCTGTTATTTTATTCATTTGGTTGCTATGGTAATAAATGTAAATACATGTGTTCGTTCATTAGTCTAGGCCTAACCTAAGAAGTACCGTACAAATAAAATAGTTGCTTCAAAGTGTGAAATCAAGTGTTAATGGAAATATTAGAGCAAACAGCTGTTTTATCTGTTATTTTATTAAATTGGATGTTATGGTAATTCATCATTCTAGGCCTAACCTAAGAATTTTTCCCGACTAAATTTACAAATATTGAAACAAAAAATGTTTTTATCAAAATGAATTATAGCCTTTGTTACCCAGGGATAGTGAAGCTATTTATTAGTAAAACTATTTTTTCAATCGGTTCAGTAGTTCCAGAGATTACCCCCTGCATACAAACAAACAAACTTTACCTCTTTATCTTATCTTCTAAAGCGAGAGATAATTGTTTGTCTGCTAAATGGATCTGGAATCTCCGTCTAAGGATTTTTGTTTTTTTGATTTTATATTAGGCTTTTGGCCACGAGAAATCGATTGGAAATGGTCACCAGTCTGGGAAAATTCGTTTTCTACGTCTTTTTATTAAATTAAAAAGTGAAATTTGTCCATTTTAAACAATACAAAGCACAGCTGATGCAAATTTTTCAATGCCATTACAATAATCATCTGCTTTCTTTTAAACTGTATATTTTATTAGAGGTAAGCCTAATGTTGTATCTATTTATAGTTACCATGGCAACGAATACATAATAAACATACCCTTTATTTAGTTGTTTAATGTTATAGGCCTAACCTAAACGATGTTCACGGAAATTTGCAATAATAGTAGTTATTGACGTGAGCGAACTAGGCCCTAGGAATAAATCGATATTGAAATAATACTTTAATTTAGGCCTGACTTATTTCTGAGGCATAGCGTTGAGATTGTGGTTAATCCTTTAAACTGTATTTTTATTACAGGTAAGCCTAATGTTGTATATACCCTTTATTTAGTTGTTTAATGTTTAATGTTTAAACATTAGTACAATGTTCAACCCGGCATCCTATACCAACACAGTAAACACAATATTGTATGTGCGTTTGCTGTTATTATCATTAACTGAACTACTTACAGTAATCCGATTGTTTTGACAGTTATACCCTCCGATAGGGAATCAAGGGGCTACAAAAAAAGTGCCGTCACGTTTTTTGTTAAAATGTACGGTTTTTTAGTAATTTGGAATTGAAATTTTCAAACAGCCGCCATTTTGAAATGCATGATTGGATATAATCACTTATTTTTCATGAAACAGACAATTGTTAGGTTAAACTTCATGCCTAGTTTGAACTTAATCAGTCAAACATTATTTTGTTAAAAAAAACAAAATGTCGGATATCTGGAAAATGAAGCGTTTTCTGGCCTACGTTTGTATGAACTTTTCTTATTTTTAGCTATAGAATGAGCTACCGAGATATTGCCGTATATATTGCTATATATATATATATATATTTATATACACGAGTCTTAACTGAAGTAGGTTAGAAGAAACTGATACATAAAATGTAACTAATTGAGAACTTGGTATAAGTTTCAACAGCTTATGTTCATTAAAGTCGTTAAATATCAACTATAAGATGAAGTGGGAAGTATAATTAAACTTGTATAGCACCAAGTCTGATGGTTCTATTTATTCAAGATCATTTTATAACACAAAAGCGTATAATTGTCTTATTTAGGCCTCTTTGGCTTAAATTATAGTTGTATTGTTTATAAAACCAAATCGATTTTGTATAGTGTTCGCTTTTGAATTGCTGATATGAATATATATAGATAATTACCTTATTTAGTAGATAATTAAGAACATTGCTCCGACTTCTAAATAAGGTAATCTCTATATATAAAAGGCAAAGCCCTCACCCACTCACTGATCATCACTAATTCTCCCACTTCTCATGAAACTAGAGAGATGAAATTTGTAATGTGTAATCTTTGTGATGTAAATAGAAAAACTAACGCAATTTCATTTTGATATTCATATTTTTAGGGGTAGTTTTGACTAATCACAGTTTCTCAAAAACCTTACCACCTAAGAACTTGAAATGTGGTATACATATTGCTTATAGGCACTAGTGGCGCATTAAAAAAAGGATTTTAAAATATTTGTCCTGTAAGGGTTGAATCAACCCCTAAAACAATAAATATTGTTTGTTGTATATTTCAAAAACCTTACCTCCTAGAAACTTGAAATTTGGTACACGTATTTGTTACAGGGGCAAGACGCGTACTAAGAAAGGATTTAATAAATATTTGGCCTGTAAGGGTTGAAACAACCCCTAAAACAATAAATAATTATCTATATATATTAAATTATAGGTAGGCTATAATGTGAAATAGTTTATTGTGAAGGGTGAGTATTAAAATTTAATTGTTTGGTCTCACCAGAATATCAGTATTTGATTTGCAGATTTCTTTAGAAATCCTAAAAACCAAACAAAATATTTTTAAATTCTCAAAAAAACTGGAAAAGTTTCTTCTCCATATATTTATACGGTGTTGAATTGTTGGATTTTTATGAAATTAAGTACCAATTTATTTTTCATAACGCCTAGCCTCTGTTCTGGCTCGAATCATCCACAACAATTATCCTTCAAAATTTTTCTAAGATGTTTTTTGCTTAAACTCCCGCTTTCTGGATCATCTTCTGTCTAAAATTCATTGTGTTTGTAAAGTATTTATAGTATTCATAGTATAAATATAATACTATAGTATATATTACTACAGTATAATATATAAAACATAGTATAATTTATTTATAGTAAAGTTTGTATAGTATTCATAGTATAAATATAATACTATAGTATAATATATAAAACAAGGTATATTTATTTATAGTATAATTTGTATAGTATTCATAGTATAAATATATTACTATAGTATAATATATAAAACATAGTATATATATTTATAGTATAATTTGTATATTATTCATAATATAAAAATATTACTATAGTATAATATATAAAACATAGTATATTTATTTATAGTATAATTTGTATAGTATTCATAGTATAAATATATTACTATAGTATAATATATAGAACATAGTATATTTATTTATAGTATAATTTGTATAATATTCATAGTATAAATATATTACTATAGTATAATATATAAAACATAGTATATTTATGTATAGTATAGTTTGTACAGTGTTCATAGTATAAATATATTAATATAGTACAATATATAAAACATAGTATATTTATTTATGGTATATTTTGTATAGTATTCATAGTATAAATATATTACTATAGTATAATATATAAAACGTAGTATATTTATTTATAGTATAGTTTGTACAGTATTCAAGTCACTGATGATTATGTCTGTATGAATGATTTTATGGGTCTTGTCTAGAAGCGGCCCGCTACTATATTTTTATATTGGAAAATACATACAACATGCGAATACGCAATTTATACAGTCTATAATCACCGTGGCAACCATAAACAATGACACACCCATCATGACGTAACACTAATCACTACCTATCACAAATCTTGTGATACATAATTGTCACCAAGGTCGGTTCAATGCAAGAATCTACGTAATCCTGTCGCTGTTTTCATTAGCTCGGGAAATAAAAAGTAAAGAACGATAGTGCAGTTAGGTATTTACAAAATAAACACATATTGCATAATCAGAGAAAGTGTTCCGAAGGCCATGACATGTCTCTTCTGTTGACCAAAAAAAGCGATCCTGGCGATGTCATGTGCGACAGTGCCGCAGTAGTGTTGGGCTGAGGAAAGGGACGTGGCTGGAGAATGCCAAAATACCACTAGATACGTTTACTTTGTTCGTTTACTCTTGGGCAGAGGAATGCGCTTCTATACAGTTTTGTATAAAAGAACTAAACTTATCAAAATCAACGGTAATTGACTGGAAAACTCTTTTTGCGTGAGGTATGTGCAAATAATTTGTTGCAAAACCAGATAAAAATTGGGGGTCCTGGTCGGATTCTAGAAATTGATGAATCATGTTTCACAAAACAAAAGTTATTTATCAATGGGTTTTCGGGGGAGTATGTAGCGAAACCAAACAATGTTTTTTATTTGCTGTGCACCAGACAGAACAGCCACTACTTTGTTGTCATGCATTAAAAGCAGCACTTTACCGGGTACAACAATAGTATCTGATTTATGGCGTGTTTACAATGGCATACCAAATTTAAAAGAAATGCAGTTTCAACATTTTACAGTAAATCACAGTGAAAACTTCGTGGATAAGGTAACTGGAGCCAGCACACAAACTGTGGAATCCTTGTGGGCTTCAGCGAAAAGAAGAAACAAACGGGAATGTGGTACCAACAGGAACCTACTTGATTCTTATTTATGCGAATTCATGTGGCGTCGCAGGAACAAGGATGAAAGCCTGTTTGACACGATTTAGAGGGATATAAACTTGTACTGGCCTCCCCAAGATTAATGGGTTGCATACGTTTTATTTTAAATTGTTTGAGGTTAAGTTAATTCCATGTGTTTTGTTTTAGAAAATACATAAATATGAATAGAAGTTATATTTATGTACTTACATGTTTTTCCACTGTTTTTTATTCATTGTTTGTATGTCAACTAACTATTTCTTATTTACATTTGCTGGCGGGCCTCTTCTAGACAAGACCCGATTTTATTGTATTTCAAGTAGTTTATGCACCACATTATAGAAGAAAGCCACCATAGTAATCTAATTTTGAAACTAATTTCCAGCCATGCAGGAAGAGCAAACAAATGGGCGCCAGGAATACGAAATGTAATAAAGCGCAGTTAAAACGTCCATAACATAATTATGTTGAATGATCAATTGTACTTTAGATCCAATTTGTTGTATGACTTTGCTAGGGAGGTGGATATTGTACAGTAAAATTAGTCCAATAAACACTCAAACTGTGGAATCGAAAAAGACAAAGGTCTGTTGGGAGGTTCATTACCCTTTGCTCTAATTAAATGTGATAAAATGTCTCCACTGAAATAGCGTAGGGTTTGGGGGTGGGAGGGATGGAAGGTGTAAAAACCGTTTGTTTTCTATGATTTTACAAATATCTCGTAAACCCTTCACTTTTAGAGCATAGTTTGGTCAATATTTTTTTAAAGTACGTTAAATTCTCTACAAAAATAGTTCTATAAGTTTACCTTACTTTACCCTATTCACATTTCCAAACTAATGATCGCACCAAAAAACCTACAGAACCATTTTTGTAGAGAATTTAACGTAATCTAAAATAAAAAGTTATTGAACAACATAAGCTCTAAAGTGAAGGGTTTTCGAGATAATTGCAAAACACCTAGAAAACACGCAGTGCCCTTCCACCCCCAAACTCGACGCTATTTCGGTGAAGACTTTTTACCACATTTAGAGCAAAGGATAATGAATAACTTCCAACAATCAGTTCTTGTTTTTTTTTTTTTTTTTTTATTCGCCAGTTTGGGTCTACATAATTTTACTGTACTAATATGAAATGCAGACATTAAGCGGTACTGCAAGTTAGAGATCCCGCGTCCTAAGTAGATAAAAGTATTCGATCTTCTGCACACGTCATTTGTGTTATTGTATGCGTTTATATGTATTGTACTGTTAATGTAATAAGAGCGATAAACTGAAGAAACGAACATGTAAAGTAAGTAATCTACTTAATATACAATAAAGTCACACTGACAGACCTAATGGTCCTTTTAATCTACTTTGTGCATGTGTTCTGAAGTAAATAAATATGAAGGGATCTGTATACATTTTTAAAGATGGTTAACTACTTATTTTCACAATCACTGTGTTAAAAAAATAACAAATATACTACCTTGGACGTACTGAAAGGATCAAATAACTTGTCTTAATAATTAATTTGATGCAACTTACAAACTAATTTACATAATTATTAGAGTTCAGTTATACATCATGCATTACAAATCAATGAAATTGTACCTTCCAATCAGATCGCTAGTTTCCGCTTAGGGGCGGGGCGTTTTACGAGACCTAGGAAAGTTGTATAGTTTATAATCAACATCCATATTGATCAGTTATTATCGTTAGTTTTTTTTTAGTTATATTGAATTGTTGGTACTTTCTAGGTTAAAAAAAGGGATTTCAGATGTGAAACTTTGTGCTTGAAACATTGGCTGTTGCTTTCGTTTTCTTGCTAGATTGAAAATTCCCACACCAAGTACATTCAGTCTCAAAGTTAGGCCGATTCCCACTCACCTTCGAATGGAGATATTTGTTCTGCTGTCGTTCCAGGATTTTTCTAATGTTCCTGGATGGTCAGCATATTTTAGGTTACTTGTGACATATGTTTAAGGCAGGAAAATAATTTAACTTTGTCCTTTTCGGTAGTTCTCTACAACTACTGGGTCAACTTCAAATTTTATGATATAGTTAGACAATAAATTAAACAGAACTAACGAAATCCCCAAAAAGTGTCAGAAATCATTAATAATGATGCAAATTTACATTAAAACCCTACAACTGTCAGACGTCTCATTGTTCTCGGCGCGCCGCAGTAGGCAATTGAGTAGTCTGAGACAACTCAAATTGTATTGAATATTTCACACACTAAAAATCATCCAATCTCAATAAAATAAAAACCAACGGAAAGGAAATGTCTTCAACTTTAATTTTTGTATTTAACAATTTGTTCTAAAACGTATATTGACATACGTAATCATCGTTTTGAAATTGTAGTAGTCTAAACAGCTGACGCCATGCGAGAAAACACAAAGAAATGTTGCAATCTTGTCACTTGTTTAAGGCTCATAATCGCTAGACAGACTTATTTTTTCAAACTAATTATTTCAGATTTATAGCTTGTAGGAAGTTAGTGCAATTTCTTTTTATTGTGTAGGGTTACCTACCCCATTTTAATATCGTTGATTGTAGTGACCATATCCTCCGAACGATTCTGGTACTAATATGTGTACATTGTGACGTTTTTAGTGAAAATTCTTGAGCGGTTTTGGAGCATTTAGAAAACGTAAGTGTATAAATCCAAACATTTAATTTTTAGGGTAGTTATTCCATTTCATCCCTTTGACTTAAATAATCGTTTTGTTAATGGGCTTTTATATCACTTAAGAATAATAGAAAACTTGTTTAGCTTTTTAGCTTGTAGAAAAGGGCAATTTATATTTATTTTAAAACGATAGCAACCCAATTTCAATCCCTTAGACTGTAGTAATTGTAATGTCTAAACAGTTCTCTTATTAATATGAATAAAATGAGAAATGTTAAGCGAAATCGATCGAATAGTTTTTGAGTCTGCAGAGGACAAAGAAACAATCATTTTATATAGAGAGAAATTTAAGGAAATCTATACATGTACAATCCAAATACCACTCGATGACTCACTCTTCACGAACTCTCAAAATCCACCGAACAGATTGGAATAAAATTTGGAATGTAGCTTCCTCTAGGGCCCTGAGTGCTAGATAAGAAAAGTTTTAAAAAAATTAGAAATTTTAGGAGGGGAGGGTTGGGGGGTCATATTTACAAAAAAAAAAAAAAACACCGATCTGATTGGAATGAAATTTGGTATGTAGTTTCCTCTAGGGCCCTAGGTGCTCGTTAAGAAAGGTTTTCAAAAAATTCGAAATTTTAGGGGGTTTTGGGGGATCAAAGTTACTAAAAATCCCCATAAGAAATACATAGTTTATAATATATTTATAGAGATTTATTTTTAGTTAATATACATTTAACTATGATTTGTCTATCCGTGCAATGATATAAATAAAAAACATGTTTTTGCGAACGAAGCTACAGGTACGTTAGCTAGTATTAGAGTAAATTAAATCCTAAAATTAAACCTTTTTGTGTAAAATTATACACAAAGCGTAGAACAAAATATGATAATTAATCCACCAATGTATTCAATGTGTATTTGCAAAGCAAGGAACAAACGCATTACGTTTTAATTTCAACCTCATTAACTTTATTAAAACAACATGCCTTTATATACTTGACTACTAAACTAATAATGCTGTTTATGTTTGTATATATAGCTCGGCCCTTTGTTAATTGAATTGTAATTAACTTAATGGTTTATACAGGGACAAAGTTTCAATAATATTCAGGCTACGCTATTTAGCCCATTCAAAACGCGGGTGTATGTTGTCGGAACGCGTTCCAGAACGAGTATTTTGAGTTTGTCTGGTCGCTGATCACGTGAATCGGGTCCACGGCTGTAAAATTGTTGGAACCCCCTAAAAAAGCAAACAACACCTATTTCTGAGGGAGTTTCGCGCTACTGTGAAATCATGTTAGGAAATCAAGTATTCTCGTATGAAATTAGGATATACCTCGTGCTAAGGGCTGACCAGAGGGGTGAAACAACCCCCCTGATGTAAAATAAATAAACGCTACCAGGAACTGGCACATACTTTCTCACAAACATATTTAAATTATTAAACAGATTCACTGTGACTTCATAATTGCAGGAGGGGTAGGAGAGGTGATTTAAAATAGGAGATTAACTAATAAATATTATTATTATTATCTAGAGAGAAAACTATTCGATCGATTTCAAACAAATTTGCACCAAACATGTCAATAAGGCCTGTGTAGATGCACGAAAAAAAAGTTTTGAAAAACTACCCCCTTTATGGCCAAAAACCCCCCAAAAACCAGTTGTTATTATTATTATTACTAGCTAAAGGAGAATTTTTAGAAAGATGCAGTTTGTTTGCATATGTTAGGGTACATTAAAGGCTACAAATAAGCCAAATTTTATCAAAATCGTTAGAGCCTTTTTTTTTATAAAAAAAAATAATAACTGATTTTTTGGGGTTTTTTTTGCCAAAAAGGATGCTGTTTTTCAAAATTTTTCAAAACCTTTTTATTGCATGTATACAGGCCTACTTGACATTTGTGCAAATTTGTTTGAAATCGATCGAATAGTTTTCGCTCTAGCTTTGTTTACATACTGACAGACATTTTGTAAAAACCACTTTTTTGGACTCAGGGGGGTCCCAAAACGAATATTTCCACGGATATTTTTTTGCGATCACTGTTCTTTCTCTACACTATAGTATAGTGAGAAAGTAAAAATGGATGATAATTTGTACACTTTTTGATTTGAATTTGCATGAATTGGGATTTTTAGTTTGAGGTAAATTTTTTCCCTACCCTAATTGAAGCAGTTGTTGCAATTCATCTCCTTCTCGTTACTTTCGTACATGCGTTTCATCCCTCAGGGCTATAACTATCTAACGCTGTCAGTCCAAAGTAATTGAAATAATTCGACCACGCAGCTGAATTGCTGACGTGAGTTGAACGAATTTCCAAAATTAAGTTAATATGTTTGTTAATTGGTTATTTCCGTCTTTTAGACGAAATCGTCAGCCCAACATCCAATAACCGGAAGCATGTTTTTTTGATCGGAAGTAACTATTGTTTGAGATTTTTCGTACTAGAATTAATTTCTTTAAGGTTTATATCGAAAGAAATAAACGCAGGATATTATTATGAACTTTTTGTTTTTTTACACGACCTTATTTTTTACGCTTGGTCCCTCCAATATCGATCAAAACGTAAAATACCATAAAAGTATACGGTTCAAATCCACGGTATAGGGATTTTATCGTATCCGAGGACGACGTCCGAGTTTGTACAATCCATCACCCACGTGGCTTTGAACCGGGTACTTTTATGGTATTTTACGTTTTGATCGATTTTGGGGGAATAACCCTGCTATAAGGTCGTGTAAAAGAACAAATTTTGCACAATAACATCCTACATTTATTTCTTTAGATAAAAGTGTCAAATCAATTCATTCTAGTACGAAAAATCTAAAAAAAATAGTTACTTCGGATAAAAAAGAAGTTCTTCCGTCTGTAGGAATTTTGGCTAACGAACTCGTCCGACAACTATCGTGTTTACCAAATTTGGACCAAACCTGACTTAAATGCGGTCGTTAGAGTGCGAACACACCCTACAGATATATCACATTTTTAATGACACACAAAACTTGTTCTAGGGATCATGATCGGTGCTCATTTACTACTCCCGCCCTTAGGTCTCACCATACAGGTCACTACGATAGCTCATCTTTCCTATATTCGCTAATAATGTGCAAAAATTCAACTCAATCGGTTATGTCGTTTTAGAGATATAAATTATTTAGTAAACAACAAAACGGCGGATAGCCAGTGAAAGAAACGTTTCCAGACCTGTGTTGATATGAACTTTTTTCATAAGTTTCACCAGCGGAACAAGTCCTGAAACTGAATATGTTTTATTGGTATCCAGGTCACTAATGGTATTAAATTAAAGTTTCTTACCTTATCGTTTTTTCCGTCTAGTAATTCACACTAGAAATTGAAAACAATAACAGCATACATTTTCTAGACCTAACATCACAAAGCATCAGAACAAATTTAAATTTGGGATTTACAGAAAACCTACCACCACCGACATAACTATACGTAATGACTCTCACCATCCAATACCACATAAAATGGCTGCTTATAACAGTGTGATAAACAGACTTTTAACAATACCTGTAGAATCTCACTGTTTTCAAGAAGAACTTGATACAATCAAATACATCGCTGTAATAAATGGTTATAAAAGCTCTATGATTGACACATTTCTCTGTAAGCATAAGGCTAGATTGAAATCACCCCCAAAAGAAAGGGAAAAACCTATCTTTGTAACTACTGAATATGGCAACATTCTCTCTAGAATCGTCACTTCTATATTTGGTAAACTCAACAGGAGTATCGCCTTCCGAAATAACGACACTATAAAACGGTTTCCAAAACCAATAAACCAAAAACGTCTTGAAGACCAAACAGGCGTATATAAATTAACATGTGACGACTTTAATAAGATATACATAGGCCAAACAGGGAGAGCTTTCAAAACCCGTTTTAAAGAGCACTTGCCTAAAAGAACAATCACAGGTAACAAGTCGAATTTTGCACGCCATTTAATAGATGAGGACCACGGGTACACAGACTTACAAAATAATCTAAAACCTATTAAAATTTGTCCCAAAGGTAGATTTATGAACGCGGTTGAAGAATATGAGATATATAAGGCATCAAAATATCTTATCTTCTAAAGCGAGAGATAATTGTCTGTCTGCTAAATGGATCTGGAATCTCCGTCTAAGGATTTTTGATTTTTTGATTTTATATGGGGCTTTTGGCCACGAGAAATCGATTGGAAATGGTCACCAGTCTGGGAAAATTCGTTTTCTACGTCTTTTTATTAAATTAAAAAGTGAAATTTGTCCATTTTAAACAATACAAAGCACAGCTGATGCAAATGTTTTCAATGTCATTACAATAATCATCTGTTTTCTTTTAAACTGTATTTTATTAGAGGTAAGCCTAATGTTGTATCTATTTATAGTTACCATGGCAACGAATACTTCTGCTAAATAAACATACCCTTTATTTAGTTGTTTAATGTTATAGGCCTAACCTAAACGATGTTCACGGAAATTTGCAATAATAGTTATTGACGTTAGCGAACTAGGCCCTGCTTATAATCGAGCTTTAGCTCGGTCTCCTGGTACTAAAGACAAAAACTGTGAAAACCAACTGTTAAACGACCAGCTGAGTTTTAGCTCTAACATCCTATATGGCACGGCAATAAATATCCAGGAAGCCCGCGGTACGAAATGTTTCGGAGCGCTGAATAATACTGATTGACAGTCGCTGGCCAGCAGCCGACGTGTGCACACCTAAACGGACTCTACATGTGAACTGTATTGTGTTTGGGTTTTGTGAATTTTGTGTTTTTTAAAACTTAATGACCTTATACTAGTATAAGAGGTATTACTCTTATATTGTCTGATGATGGGTTAATAAGCCCGAAACGAGTCACAATTTACAAAAGTGAGGTCAAAAAAACGATAAGATAAGAAACTTTAATTCAAAGTCCTGAAAGTTTTTCCGTAGGACACTCTGTATAATGCGGCAAAACCAATTTGTGTGAGCAATAAACTGCAAATCCCAGTACGTGCCTATTTACTAATTTAAATAGCAGTACATCAATAAACTCAATCAGTTGACGATACATCTATTTAGTTTGGCCTAATTGAGTGAAACCAATTGTTTACTGGTAATTTGTAATTGTTGGAATCGTGCAATCAAATGTTAATTATTTTGTTGTCAATGAAACGTAGAGTGCGTTCAGGGAATCGATTCTCTATTGTAATGAAATATCGACAGAACTAATTCAACTGTAAAATATTAATAATCGTTCATTTTGTAGTTTTTTATAATGTAAAACCTGGTTAATGTTCACACATACATGAGGAGTAGAAAGTATTCCAATATAAGCTGTCGGTCGTCAATTTAGATTATTATAAAAATGAAAGATGAACAAATGTCGGACAATAATGGCCGTATTCAGTTTTTACGCACCCCGTCAGAAAGATAGTTCAATACTTGTGATATTGTAGATGATGGGGAATTACAAGTGTATTATACAAGCAATGACATAATTTCGTATAAACGTGTGTCCTTAAGGCTCTTCTCCACCTCGGGGAAGCTCCGCGTGTACAGTCTGATTTTAAGAAAATTTGTCCCGATTCTCGGTGGCACGGTGAAAGACAATGCTGGACTGAAAACACAAGTTTCAGCATCTGCTAATCGCCCACATACCGTTCTACTACCGATTTTTAAACCAGTTTTGCTGTGCCACTAAGCCTTGATTTTAAATTCTTTGACACGCTTCAAAAATACATTTTCTAATTAATTGTGTCTTTTTGTTACAGGTATTTGCTATTCAAAATCGGTTGCTTCTATGAGAACATTTGCCATGTACAACAATAATGTAAGTAATTTCTTCATAAAACGCTCTTCTTCATCAGAGTGTACATTGTGGTTTTAATAAAATTGCTCCTTGTACAGTCAGCGACCTTGTGGTGGTGCGAGAATGCTGGACTGAAATCTCAAGTCTCAGCGTCTGCTAATCGTCCACTTACCGTTCATTGCCCTACTCTGATCACCATACAATATAAGCGTGCACGAGGCGATTTTTGTGGGTTGGCTAGTAGCGCAGCCGGCTTGATTCGTATCGTTGAAACATGCATTCGTTCTCTCGTGTTTCGGATTCTATTTATAAATGAATAATCATGGAAATAACTTTAAATTATTAAGAATACTTTTAATTTTTTTCGTGTTCCCTAAAAACTGGAAATTATTGTTTCAAAAACTTGCGGTGAAATCTTCCTGGGCAATCTATTCGGGTGTCATAACTTTTACAATACACTTTAGAGTCATTTTTAACGTGAAAAAATGTAATTTTTCAAAAATAGTTTCCAAATATAATGTATAATTCCGATTATTTAAAGACGAAATAGTTTTTTTGTTGAAAAAATTTGCGTTGTTTCGACTCGTTCACTCCTTTTGAAAAGTGTAAGACGTATAAAATCAAATAAAACAATAAAGCACAGATAGGAAACAGTCCTCACTACCCTCCGAGGGCTAATGCTGCCGATATGCTCGTAAAACAGAATGGCTTCCAGATCGTTTAGGAAATATAATAGAACGCAGTGTAATGTAACGGACACTGGTTCACAAAGTTCACGGGATCTATCGGACCGAGTGATTACATTTCGATATATCGATTCGTGGTATCGAAATGACGTGCAGCGATTGTGCTGTTTAAAGTGGGCAGGCAAAATATTAATGCAATTAACTGCCGTTAGGGTCTCGAAACAGTACTCGGTTGATTGTTTTAGGTTTTTAATAAATAGTAAATGGATGTTGTGAACATTATCCAAAGGGTGGACCGGTAGGCAGAGAGAAATAGTAGACTAGAAACATAGAAATAGATGACGTCACTCACATAAAGTTTATCCCTTTAGGACATTATGACGAACACCGCACGTCAATGCTTTTCCATTCCAACTGAGGTAACACGAATTATGTACGTCCATCTGGGTTTTACTTTAATATTGTAGTAATAATTAAAAATATACACATAACTATTCATGCTCTGTCAGCATTAATGCGAGTCAACCACTGTTTGCTACACTTCCGACCTCTTACCGCAAAAGTCCAGGTTTGCGGTTATGTTCTGCATGTAATTAATACTTGTAAGGGATAACCAATATGATATTAATAATATCATTGGCCCGCTGGCGTGATTTAAGGGAATTTACAAAATTCAACCATTTGAGAAATTAATGTACTCACTAAGGCGCTGTTATCTGCCTCAATATATTAGTAGATTTTGTGCACCTCAGACTCCAACCCCGGCCGCGCTCGTTCCGCTTGCGTTGCGTTCTCGCGTGGATTTCAACCGGGTGCTTTATGGTATTTTATGGTAATACAAATTACGGTGTGTATGAAAATACAATAAATCCTTATCACTCTTATTAGAAAGATGGGAAATAAGCGTCACCCTAATTGTCCAAATACACGCTAACCAATCTTCCCAACTAAATCCTTGTTTAAAGTAAACAGTGGTATTTGCGTAGCTAAACGTTGCCATATGTGCAATGAACGCATGTGTGGTGTTCTTAGCAATCGATACCAGCACTCAAAGACCCCCCCCCCCCCAACGTTCAGTTATTCTACTCTCATCTAAGAAGTAAACAAGTGCTTTTATCCCACTCCGTCATAATAGCTTCAATACAATAATGCGTCGTACACCGCTCTCTGTAAGGGTCTAGCAATGTTTTCAATATTAACGAGTCCCAGGTGTATCGGATAGTTGGTACGATTGTCATAACCCCTCGGTCAGTGATTCCAGAAACTAAGGGATAGTTGCTGCACAAAAAATGTCTCCCGTTTAAAACACATGGCGTAATTTTTAAATTAATTACATATCTATATATAATCTATACATATAAATAAAATTAAAGTGTTTGTCTGTGATTTCAAAATACATAAGCTTTTTTCTAAAGTCATATGGGTTATTCACACATCACCAAAACTTAAACAAACATTTATATTCTGTTCTTGTCTACCTGTCTGTCTGTCTGTTTGTTAATCTCTAGAATGGGTGACCCGATTTTAATGAAACTTTCATGAACATGTAGAGGACTTTTCAGGGAATATTTTAGACTACTTTTTATTCCTAAAATATTTACAATTCGTGTTAAAAATTGAAAAAATGTAGAAATCATGGACAAAATTAGGGATTTCGTGGACAAATGTTGTGGATATTGCGTGTCTTTTTCGACCTCTGTCTTACATTTTATGCTGTTCGCATCTAACCCCAACGTATATCCAATTGCTTCTGTCCTAATCTATATATAGAAAAGCCAAATACCAATCACTGACTCATCACGATTTCTCAAAAACTACCCAACGGATTGGAATGAAATTTGGTACGTAGCTTCCTCTAGGGCCCTAGGTGCTCGCTAAGAAAGGTATTAAAATTTTTTTTAATTTTAGTGGGGCTTTGGGGGGGGGGGTCAAAGTTACTAAAAATTCCACCAAACGGATTGGAATGAAATTTGGTATGTTGCTTCCTCTAGGGCCCTAGGTGCTCGCTAAGAAAGGTTTTAACAAAATTTGTTATTTTAGGGGGGATTTTTGAGGGTCAAAGTTACTAAAAATCCCCATAGTGTAATATATTTATTGATATATTTTTTTTGTTAATATACATTTAACTTTGATTTGTCTACCCTTGCAAAGCCGGATTGGGCAGCTAGTCAATCACAATTTCCGTAAATATAACACAATATACAATAATGTGTTTGCATTGGCGTCACCGTAAGAGTTGGCGAGCGAAGCGAACAGGGGCAGAGCCCATATTTATAAATAAAACAGCTTATTTGGTTTAAAAGCTCTACACAATTTTGGGTTAGGCCTATACTGAACCAACACACGTTACTTGAAAGCATTTACATATTTTATTTTCATAGTAACCTACTTGGCAAATTCAGAATAAGAATTTCTTAACAACCAACAGCGTTCTTAGAACAGGTTTATATCTCTCTTTTACGTACAAAAATCCTGTCATTCACACAAAAAACCTGGCTCTACTGCATGTAGGATACTGCACCCCACCACCCTACCCGATTCAGTTTTAATATGACATTATAATGACATTATACAATACTGTAATCTGTTTCCATTTACTCCGCCGCGAGTCGTTGCAGGGGTTGGTGAGAGAGCAGGAACTAGTTCTTAAATTCTTTCTTCTCACTCGTCCAGCTCATAAACCTTGTACAGTCGAATCCAATTAAAATGGAACGTTTCAACTGTTACGCATGATTAAAGTATTGTATTACGTATACGTGGGAAACGCCAGTCGGCATAAATCTTCCCTCTTTTATCTACCCTAAACGAAAATACTTAATCCAAAATTAGCCCTCTTACTCCTCCCCCCCCCCGCTCCGTTATCTCAGTCCAGAGATATCCGCAAAGGCGTCCGACTATACGGCGCCAAATCCAATACCCGGGCTTAGAAGCCGAGATTAAATTAAACACCTTCGTCGTATACTTCGACTGGAGAAACTCTGCGAAATTAACGTTTGTAAAGTTGGCAATACTTGGAAACGTTAGTTTACTTTGTACTCAACAATGGGAATTCAATTTGTCGCGGAATAACCTGAGCATGTGTAGTGAAACAAAGAAATTAGACGGATTATCTCCGTAAATTTTCAACCGATTTATATGAAACTTGATAATAACACCCTAAAATGTGTTCTGTGGACTATGTTCGGTGCTCATTGACTACTCCCGAACTTAGGCCTCACCATAAGAGGCACTGCAATAACTCATCTTTCCAATTGAAATTCGCTAATAAATTAGCTGAATCCGTTTCAAAATGGCGGTTTAAAATTTGTTAATACAAATAATTTTAAAAATTCAAAACTATTTTTTAAATCCTATTTAACTTCCGAAGGGTACAGCTGTTGAAACTAACCGGCAAAGGACAACAGTGAACCAGCTTTCACTAAACATCCTCGGAAGTCGTAATTTTTAAAGTGTAAACTTCCATAGACGCATCGCTACCAAAAAAATGTTTACTGGCGGTGAATTGGATTTTATCGTCGCGCATTTTCTGAAACGCTCTATTATGTACAGTACACATGTGTATATAGCAGAGTATCTATATATTAATACGTGAAGCAAAAGCTTGTTTGTTTGTATGCAGGGGGGTAATCTCTGGAACTAGTGAACCGATTGAAAAAATAATTTTACTAATAAAAAGCTTCACTATCCCTAAGTAACATAGGCTATAATTCATTTTGATAAAATCATTTTTTATTTTTTAACCTTTATTAGCGAATTTCCATAGGAAAAATGAGCTATTGCAGTGGCCCTTATGGTGAGACCCAAGGTCGGGAGTAGCAAATGAGCACCGATCATGGTCCCCAGAACACGTTTTGGAGTGTCATTAAAATTCATATATATATATATATATATATATATGTGTGTGTGTGTGTGTGTGTGTTTGCACTCTAGCGGCCGCATTTTAAGTCCGATTTGGTTCAAATTTGGTACACATGTTGGTTGTCTACGTCGCTCGGACGTGTTCGTTAGCCAAAAACATCCAACCACCGGAAGTACGTTTCTTGACCGGAAGTAACTATTTTTTGACATTTTTGCTACGAGAATAAATATTTTTTAGAGTTTTTCTAAACATATAAATGTAGGATGTTATTCTGCACATTTTGTTTTTTTACGCGACCTTATAGCTTGCTTGGTTCCCCCAAAATCAATCAAAACGTAAAATACCATAAAAGTACCCGGTTCAAAGCCAAGTGGTGCAAACTCGCGAGGTTACTAGGCGGAAACAAATTCTACTAATATATTGCGTACACACAGTGTACCAATCTTACTAAAAGATAATTAAGGGAACGGAAGCAATACTGGGCCACATAGATTGGTACTGTTCAAAACTTACCTTTAAAAATTTAAATATCACCAAACGTAGGAATGTTTCAGCTGATTACTCACAATTCACTAGATACCTAGAGGTTAACTCAATAAACCATAGAACTAGATTCAATTTCAGGTTTATTAACCAAAGTTAAGTAAAAAAGGTTTATATGCCCTTAAATAAAAAAAAGAAATTATTTATACGCCCTTAGTACAAGAAAAACTTCAGATTAAAAGAACACATATATATTTAATTAAATTGAATTTTAAAAACCCACCCCAAAAATAAAAATCAAAAACCCTCCCCTTTAATAATGATTACAGAAATTATACAAAAAAGGTTAGACAAGATTACAAAAAAAATTAACATGAAATACCATGGATTTGTTTAAAGATAAAAATATAGGTCGTTGGCCAACTCTAAAGCTAAGTATAAATAATTAAATAATAAAAAAAATTAATTATGAGACGTCTCTCTATATAAAAAGATATATAATTTTCTAATATATACAGCCCTTAGGGCTAAGATCCGAAATATGCTATAGCTGCACCTCCCAAAAAATTATTAAATACAAAAACATGTCCTATATACTATTCATTTACACAAAAATACAATTACAAATACAGCCTATTCAAAATTCATTTCAAAAAAAGTCCACTGCAGATTTTTGGTAGTTACAAAATATTTCAGTTCATAATTGTTTATGGTAAAGCACTGTCGCCGAAAAGTATCTATAAATGCTGGATGTAGGATGTTGGCTTATTCAGCAAGTTACAAGCTGTAGTTGGATTTATAGCATAATGGTTGAAAATGAGTACAGAACTTGAACCAGTGTAAAACTGCATCAAACAAAATAACAATCCTTTTTTAGAATGTAATTAGCCAAAATAAACAAGCATAGTACAGATAGTTTTCCTTTTAAGTTAGCCTTCATAATATTGGTAGCACAAGGTGACAAATAGCTACTTTAAAAGATTCCAAAAGTTACTACTGAACTTGTCATGTTACTCTTGAATGTTTCTACATGCAGCAAAAGCACATGGTGAACTCAAAATGTTCTAGACTGGTAAAATTAAATATCTCAAGATATAAAACTGGATATAACCACTTTAAAGTTCAAGATTTTAGTTTAAACTGATTTAAAGTTGTACATAAAAACTGTATAGGCTAGTCTTTTGTTTAAAATAGGCTAAGATATGGTAAATGCATAACATAGCATAACCTTTAAAATTTTTAGGCTGTAAAAGTTAAAGTTTAAACTTAGGCTATAAAAAAAAAGAAATACATAGGTTTTGAATAACTGTATGAATTTGAAAAGTTATTTACAAAGCAAAAGGGTGGAACTAACTTTATAAAATTTTTACAAAGAGTACATTTTATAACTAACAAAAGTAAGGCTAAAACGTTCCCATACCTGGCATCCAGAAGCAAAGGCTTATAACAAAGACATATCAATTTGCCTTGCGTATAACTCGCGACTAAATAAAAGGAAAAGCCACGACATTGTTAACTATATTATACAGACATTACAAGGTGGACCTTCCTGTAGCAGAACTAATGGCCGACGTTCTTCTCGAATATTCTATGACTTAGCGAAATTAACGGACTAGATATACGTCAGCTGTTGACTCTCAGATTAGCTGTCGCATAACAACGACCTCTGCACAGGTATACACGCTAAGAAACTGATACCGTACAGAGTCGGTACCTAGTGGGAAAAAGGATAACTACCTGGAAAGGTCGGTGAGGGTAGATGCAGAAAGGTTGTAAACTGTCGGTGAAAAGCAAGTAGGTTGTTTTATTAAAGACAAAAAAATATTGATGCCACGGAGTTCTAAAAACGTCACAACAGACAGCTGTTCAACGCCTTCTTGAGTAGACCTATTTCCCAAATTGTTGGTTGAAATTGTTGTTAAAACATAGGCATATAAACTTAATTTTGGAAATTTGCTCAACTCACGTCAGCGGTCCAGGTGCGTGGTCGAATTATTATAACTGCTGTTATTAAACAACATTTATTGCTACGCTTTTGATCGGAACAGGTGTTTTAACTGAATTTTCGCGTAGTGTTTTCCCCTAGCTTTTATATAATAATGCATCAGAAATACATAAAATTAAAATTAAACGCAAAACATAATTTTAGGTCAGGCCTAGACTGATGAACCAACACATGTTCCTGGAATGTATTTGCATTCATTAACATAGCAACCAATTCATTTATTAATAACTGCGAGCGAAGCTGCTGCCAGTTGGCGAATAAAGATGATCGGAACATAAATACACTATGATTTAAATCCTTCCGTTCCCAAACAAAACATTCCTACAGTCACACAATTTTGACTGATAATATAACAGCTTATCACCACAGAAAATACTATACTCTCCGCCAGTGACGTCATACTGTCCCATGCAACACTGTCCCTTAAACCCAGCTAATCCTGTTTTCATAGCGCTCTGCTGGAGCCGACTCGTTGGATATTTTAAACTACACGTCAGTTAGGGGACGTATATAATATACGTCGGTTTAAATCGGTTTATACGTTGGTGGATTCAATGTGGCAGCGTTTTAAATGACGGACTGTTTTGTTTAAAGAAATATCAGGGTGAAAAGTAGAAACAATAAAACCTCAAATCAAAATGTCTTATATACACGGTGGCACAAAAATGTGGTTTAATAATTTTTCCGTTTTTATTGCAATATAATTATGCGTGAAATGTGAATTATGTGAAAATAAGCGATTATATCCAATCATGCGTTTCAAAATGGCGGCTGTTGAAACTTTCAAACCTAAATTACTCAAAAACCGTACGTTTTAACAAAAAATGACAGGATACATTTTTTTTATTCCCTATCGGCTGGTATCACTGTGAAAACAATCGGATGAAGGATAATTTAGGTAAGTTGTGTAATAATTGGTTTGTTCAACCCGGCATCCTGTACCAAAGCAGTCAACACAACAATATTGTATGTACATACGCTGTTATTATCTTTAACTTAATTATCCTTCATCCGATTGTTTTTTCAGTTACACCATCCCATATTAAATTAAAAGGGGCACAAAAAAGGTGTCTTGATATTTTTGTTAAAATGTACGGTTTTTTGTAATTTAGGTTTGGAACTTTCAAACAGCTGCCATTTTGAAACGCATGGTTGGATATAATCGCTTATTTTTCTTACTATGGTTCGTAGTTAGCTTAAACGTCATATAATTTTAAATTTAATCTATCAAACATTTCTCTAGATATGAATTATTTTGTAAAGCAAACAAAATGGCGGATATGTGAAATACGAAGCTTTTGCGGATCTATGTGCATATGCACAGTTTTGCATTTTTTTAGGTCCCATATCTTCTCCTGCAGTTTTGCTAACCTCTCGCGATACATCCTATATATAGCGAGTCACTCTTGGCCCTCCCGTACTCTTCCCTTTGCAAAAACCATCCACGGATGTTATTATGACTTGGTGTTTTAATAACCGCAGATTCAGTCGTTGCAAACAAATTCAAACAAAGCTTTTTGTTCACTAGTCGCTACATCTTTGCTACTAACGCTTTCTAACGGAATTCAGAGGAAACAGTGCACGCGCATGCGCACAGGTGTACCAGGAAAACTATTTTAGTTGCTCTTTCATTTGATGTTTAATTTATAATTGTAAGTTAAATGTAATAAATACTACAAAGCCTTAAAAGCCCGATATACATGTTGAAACACTCTGTATTATAGGTTGAAAAATTAAAAAAAAAAAGTTAAAAAAACAAAAATCTAATCTATTCATATAAATAAAATTGGAGTGTCTGTGATTTCAAAAATAAAAGATTTTTTCTAAGCTCATATGGTTATTTACATATACCAAAACCTGAACACACATTTATAAATTTGTTGTCTGTCTGTCTGTCTGTCTGTTTGGCTGGGCTAATCTCCGGCAAGGCTAAACCGATTTGCCGAAACTTTTATTAACATGTGGTGGACTATTCAGAGAATATTTTAGGCTTCTTTTTATTCGGAAAATATTTAAAATTCCTGTTAAAAAATTGAAAAAATAAAAAAACTATGGACAAAATTTGTGATTTTATGAACACATGTTGGGGATACCCCCACCACCCAACTTATATCCAAGTGCTTCTGTCCTAATAAATCATCATTTCCGTGTAAACATAACACAATATACGATAATATTTTTGCCTTAGCATCATTATGAATCGTCGTCGGGATTGGCGAGCGAAGCGAGCAGGGGCAGTGCCTTTAGTTCAAAATAAAACCTCAAAAAACGACTTAAAAAACATTTTAATTGGAGTTTAAAATTTGCAAATGTTTTCAAAGGTTAAATCCTAAAAATGCAAAATATTATGTCTTTGGCGGTGTTTCCCCTTACCAACCTTACTCTCGGGGCTGGGCTATTACCATGATCGTATTTAAACAGGTGTATTGTACATTTTCTTGAGTTTTAATGAGTACAGCGCCGGCTTTTGTTTCTTTTCTAATGAGACACCGAGACGCGAAAGAAAACCCCTCATTAAAATTTATTAAGTTGGCCAACTTGTTTTCTTGACTCTGTGCGCGACGTCAGAACGTTTTCTCAATAGAAAAGTTATTAGTATTCTCTGAGTTAACTTTGGTACAGTTTCAAAGAAAACTCTCATCAATATACATTGAGTTAGCGAAGAGCTTTCATAAGTCATTCCTTTACTCAGTTTAAGTGTCGAGTTTACCGAGTTCTCTTTAGAATTTATTACGTTAATTTGTCAGAAAATAAGTAGATAGTATTTAACCCTAGGAGTGTCGGCCAACGCTAACATGTTTTGATTGCGTGTGAGCTACAAAGCGACACCCAAGTGTCACCCGGCACCAATTAGAATTTAAATCAAAATTTATATAACAAAAATAATATTAAATATGTCATAATATACAGGATGAGTGAAAAGTCTGAGAACGGCTTAATATTTCGTATGTAAGGAAAATTAATTCTCCCAACACGGTTGTTGGCACGCAATGCACAGTGTAATGAAAATACTCCTAATACGGGGGTTGGCGTGCGAAGCACGCAAAGCTTTCTGTATTGAAAATACTCCCAATACGGGGATTGGCGTGGGAAGCAGGCAATGCATTGTGTATTGAAAATACTCCCAAAACGCGGGTTGGCGTGCGAAGCGCGCAATGCTTTGTGTATTGAAAATACTCCCAATACGGGGGTTGGCGTGCGAAGCACGCAACGCTTTGTGTATTGAAAATTCTCCCAATACGGGGGTTGGCGTGCGAAGCACGCAATGCTTTGTGTATTGAAAATACTCCCAAAACGCGGGTTGGAGTGCGAAGCACGCAATACTTTGTGTATTAAAAATACTCCCAAAACGCGGGTTGGCGTGCGAAGCGCGCAATGCTTTGTGTATTGAAAATTCTCCCAATACGGGGGTTGACGTGAGAAGCGCGCAATGCATTGTGTATTGAAAATACTTCTAACACGGAGGTTGGCGTGCGAAGCGCTCAATGCTTTGTGTACTGAAAACTCTCCCAATACGGGGGTTGGCGTGCGCAGCACGCAATGCACAGTTTAATGAAAATACTCCTAATACGGGGTTTGGCGTGGAAAGCACGCAATGCATTGTGTATAGAAAATACTCCCAATACGGGGGTTGGCGTGCGAAACATGCAATGCTTTGTGTATTGAAAATACTCCCTAAACGGGGGTGGGCATGCGAAGCACGCAATACTTTGTGTATTGAAAATACTCCCAAAACGCGGGTTGGCGTGCGAGGCACGCAATGTACAGTATATTGGAAGCACGCAATGCATTGTCTGTTATTTGGGTTTGGCACACAATGCTTTGTGTATTGAAAATTCTCCCAATACGGGGGTTGGCGTGTGAAGCACGCAATGCACTGTGTATTTAAAATAATCCCAAAACGCTGATTGGCGTGGGAAGCACGCAATGCTTTGTGTATTGAAAACTCTCCCAATACGGGGGTTGGCGTGCGCAGCACGCAATGCACAGTTTAATGAAAATACTCCTAATACGGGGTTTGGCGTGGGAAGCACGCAATGCATTGTGTATAGAAAATACTCCCAATACGGGGGTTGGCGTGCGAAGCACGCAATGCACAGTGTATTGGAAATACCCCCAAAACGAGGGTTGGCGTGCGAAGCACGCAATGCTCTGTGAATTGGAAATACTCCCAAAACGCGGGTTGGCGTGGGAAGCACGCAATGCTTTGTGTATTGAAAATTTTCCCAATACGGGAGTTTTCGTGCAAAGCACGCAATGCTTTGTGTATTGGAAATACTCCCAAAACGCGGGTTGTCGTGCTAAGCACGCAATGCTTTGTGTATTGAAAATACTCTCAATAGGGGGGTTGGCGTGCGAAGCACGCAATGCATTGTGTATTGTAATTACTTCCCATACAGGGGTTGGCGTGCAATGCACTGTGCGTCGGTCGCTTCTCATAGTGTTCAGTGTCAAGCTCACATGTGCGTCCTTAGCAGTGAACGTGTTAAAACTATTTCATTCCCGAGATAGCTAGTCCAATAGTTACGGCGCATAGTAGGCAATTTGTATACACCATATACGTACGTAGATTGCCTACTCTGCGCCTCAAAACTGAACTCCACACCACATAGTACTGTAATTACGTATTTTTATTGAGGAAAGATACAGTACATTGAAATTGTTTAAAATGACGTTTCCAGTAAAGGAGTTACCGAATCTTAAAGGCCACTTCACACAGAATGTAGCCGACTTATTAATACTTCGGCGACGTCTTTCGTGCACCGTTCAAACAGAAAGCTACGTTTGCCCCCCCCCCCACCCCTGTCCGAATTAAAGAAGTTGACTTCGAATTATCCATAATTTGTTTACATTTATATCATATTAAGTTCAAGGAACCGAACCGAAACTTCAAATTAACGGTAATTTCGAATTAAAGACGTTCAAATTATCCAAGTTCTACTACATTGAGAAATACTGACAAGTGGGAAATTCAAAACTCAATTTTCTCACGCTCTCGTTCAAAATAAGACACTAGTGGACCGGGCAATGCTTCGCTATTGCTTGATTTACCTAACCTAAAATTATATTCAGTTTTTGATCCAAATCAGTTGTTGATCAAAATCAGCTGTTAATCAAAATCAGCTGTTTTAAGCTTTTCATACGAACAGCTGTTTTTTGTGCCCCTGATAAAATCAAAAGAAATCTTTCTTCTTCTTCCTTAAGATTGACCTTCCATAAGATTAACATGGCAACTTTGAGGGCCACTGGGGCGAAGCCCTTAACATACATTGAGCTCATTTTAAGGGAAGCACAACTTCAGAGTGAGCTCTGTAAAATGACACCAAAAACATCAAAATCGGTTAAAAACTCTAGGAGGAGTTCTACTCACAAAATAACCCCTAGCAAATTAATTATGTATAGATAGATTACATACTGTAAGTGAGAATATTAAATTAATATCAAATTTCTCACAGCTGACAAATATTAAACAGCTGACTATTAATTTATGATTACAACTAAATTTTATTCTTCAATAAGAATTGTATTGACTTGATTTTTGAAGGGCTGTAGGTCGTAGCCCTTAGAAAAGACGTAAATTCTAAGGAAATTCGGCAAACCTACGCATTATTCCCTTTAATTTGACACATAAATCTTGAAGATTGGTTCAGTAGTCACTGAGAACTCAGACTTTCAACTGTGTATTAAATATATAGATTTGAAATTGATATATAGTTTTATTTAGAACTTAATCACAGTCTTAGCTGGATGTTTGCAGATCACCCAGATACGTCTTTAATATGCGAATGTATAGATATTGATTGTTTTGATCAGCTTACGTCTAAAATATTTTCTTCAAATGAATAAGTGCAAAATTTCAGCTCTCTAGCTTTAAGGAAAGAATACCAATTAATATTTATTGTTTTTAGGAGTTGTTATTACATTTTCAACCCTTAACAGCACGTAACAAAATGTAAAGCTGGTTTATTTTTTATATGTATCTTGTAAGAAATAAATGTACAAAATTTCAGATCTATAGTTTTAAGGAACGTATAAAAATAAATATTTATAGTTTTTAGGGGTTGTTATCACATTTTTAAAACTATAGCATCACGAAACAAAATATAAATATAACAGTCCTTTTAAATGATATTACACTCTACGTCTACGTTTAAAATTTATTGAAATCCTACCGTCTGATATGCTTTTTGGGGGACAGGATTTAAAAAATATATTTTTCTTAGATTCTTTTTGTTGGAAATAAAGTGATTTTAGTTTAAATTGATTGTCTATTCTAATTATTTTGAACACTATTCGGTGGTTCAAAGAAGACAGACATTTTATCTTCTTGAAAGAGAAACTACTTAAAAATTATTTTTAATGCTCGGCAGACCCTGCCACTCCCATAGGAGCAATGTCAAAAGCGTAACTAGACTACTGGAGTAATAATGAACGGGAAATTATTCTGAATATATCATTTTAAAGGTTAGGACAATCCGAATGTGGATATAATTTATATAGCTTTTACTTTCTCCACACTGCACGTAGTAGTATATGGAGAAAGTATTGTTTTCGTCCAAATTTTCGAATTTGAATTTTTAGTGGAATTATCTGTGTTGGTGCTCCGTGAACCCAAAAATATTTTTAGTGGAATTAATTTGTTTTGGTGCTCCCTGAACCCAAAAAGTGGTTGTTTGGTGATGTTTGTCCGTGTGTCTGTAATGATGTGTACAGAGCTGGAGTCCATACCAATGGACCGATTTTGATGAAATTTGGTATGTAGGTGTAGCTTTGGAATATCTCCAGGTGTTTTTTTTCATTTTTTCAAATTTTTGATTTTTAAATGGTTTTACCCCCCAAAAGTAGCAAAAAAAAAACGAGAAAAATTAAAATTTCCCAAAAACGGCTCTAACGATTTGATAAAATTTGGCTTATTTGTAGCCCTTAATGTTCCCTACCATATGCAAAAACTGCATCTTTCTAAAAATTCTCGTTTATTTAATAATAATAATAACTGGTTTTGGGGGTTTTTGGCCAAAAAAGGGGTTGTTTTTCAAAAATTTTCAAAACCTTTTTTCGTGCATCTATACAGGCCTAATTGACATGTTTGGTGCAAATTTGTTCGAAATCGATAGAATAGTTTAAATAATAATATAATATGGATGTGTGTTACATGCATCTAATATTTTCCATTGTAACATTTTCCTACTTTTGCAATTCTAAATAACCACCTCTTGGGAAGGTATGCAGTTTCAACTGGGAGAAAGTATGTGCCAGTTATCTGGTACCGTTTATTTTAAATTTGTTCTTTGACTTAACTCAATCGACTCAAAATCATCGTTTGTGCTTTTTCTTGTTCAACAATGCAAATATAAAAGTGTAATAAGCTCACCACATACGAAGTTTAATTACCTTTTATATAAAAGTTATTTCAATAAATTTGGATAATTTATGATGCAAAAATCTGTTTTATAGTGTAAGCATGTACGCGCCCAATTTTTGTTCCTATCCTATTCGATACAGTGACTAGATAGAGACAGTGTGGCCATATGAAAGCGGCCGCCTTGTTTTTTCTAAGAGTAATGTCATCTGCTTAGAATTTATAATGTAAAGATTAGTGTAGTATCTCTTTGTAATTATAAGAGAAATTACCTCTTTGTTTTTTGTTTTTTTTTTTTATAAAGGAAAAAACAAGCGATTTAATTGTTTCAGTTTGATATTTATATTGAAATTAAATAATAAAAAGTTTGTTTCTTCTTAAAAAGTGTATTCTGTTTTTTCGTACAAAAATTTAACAAATATAATAGAAACAGATAAGAATTTAGGATAAACATGGCTGCCGGCCAATAGGAAACAACACCTCACTTGGCCACACTGTCTCTATCTAGTCACTGTACTATTCGAGTGTTTAGCCTGCACTCTGGTGGTTATCACATCAACTTGTTGCTCGCTGAGGAATACTAAACAAATAATAATATATTCGTTAATTTTGAATGCCTTAAAGAAAGCTGTGTGTAATAACACATACTACCACACATTGTCACGCATGCGCATTTCAGTAAGTTTACAGTCAGTAAGAAACAGACGTAACCCTCTAGTTTCCGCCTTTACGAAGTTGCCCTATACTTGCTAGCAGAAGAATGAAACGCACACGAACCCAATGCTACAGGTGTAGGCCTACAGCTTTGCTACTTGGAGAGCTGCTGTCGACTCAGAAATAGTTTTTCACTCCTGTAGAGCCTAAGGGCAGCACTTCGTTCAATCCATACATACCTTAACTGAAATGCCACTGCATGTGCTCAGTTCAAATCTTGTATCTTTTAATCTATATATATAAAAGCCAAATACCACTCACTCACTGACTCATCACGATTTCTCAAAAACTACCGAACCGATTGCAATGAAATTTGGTATGTAGCTTCATCTAATGCCTTAAGTGCTCGCTAAGAAAGGTTTTAAAAAAATTCGAAATTTTAGGGGGGTTTAAGGGTTAAAGTTATTTAAAAAAATCACCGAACGGATTGGAATGAAATTTGGTGTGTAGCTTCCTCTAGGGTCCTAGGTGCTCGTTAAGAGCATATTATTGTATTCATATTATTTAGTTCCCTTTAGTTCCTTTGTAAGGAAACGTGCTGCTCCTTAACACAATCGATAAGAAATACAAAACGCGTGTCACAGTTCGGAGTATAGACGCCGGTCTGGCTGGCGCCGCGGTGCTTTGGCAACGGGCGTCGAATCGTTACTTTATCGGGTCGGATTTTATTCTCAGATACAGGGGAATCTTTTACAGATCTGGGCTTTGTTGTAATGGATCTCCCTTTGTCGTGTTTGCGCGGAAATACCATGTCCCGGTCCGGTAAAGTGTGTTTCTTAGCATATACATGCAGTAATAGACCACCTGTGTTGTATGTACACCACTATACGCATGATACTTGGGTGCTCTAAAGCAGGTAATAGCAAGGTGGAAAAGAAATTTCTGGCGCGGGCTCTTGTTATAGCACACTCTATTTGATTATCCGATAACATTTCAACCTTATTAGCGAATATCCGTATGAAAGATGTGCTATTTCAGTGACACTTATGGTCAGACCTAAGGTTGGGAGCAGTCAATGAGCACTGATCATGGTCACTAGAACACGTTTTGGGGTGTTATTAAAATTATATGTATTTACGTGTTAGAAATACCGCATTTTATGTCCGATTCGGTTCAAATTTGGTACACACGTTGGTTTTCCAAGTCGCTAGGACGAATTCGTAATACGAAACAATCAAACAACCCGAAGCGCGTTGTTTGACTGGAAGTAATTTTCTTAAAGATTTTTCGTTCTTGAACGAAACTTTTTGGGGTTTTATTTGAAAAGTACCCGGTTAAGATCCACGTGGGGGATTTCCTGGACCGAGGCCGCAAGGTAGCTCGAGGTGGAAACACGTGGAGCGAGTTTTTTCCTCTGCGATCGGAACGAAGCAGCGCGTGAGTCGGGACTGGAGACCGAGATCAAAACACATTCTACTAATATTATATTCACCTGTTTCGTGAGTAGTCAAATTTCCCAATAGTTTTGGACATAGAGAGGTAGTGGCTTTCAGCACCATTTTCGAAACTAGAGAGGAAGGGGCTTTCAACACTATTTTCGGAAATAGATATTAAGGGGCTTTTAGCAACATTTTTGGTAATAGAACGGAAGGGGCTTTCAGCACCATTTTCGAAACTAGAGAAGAAGGGGCTTTCCGCACCATTTTCGAAACTAGAGAGGAAGGGCCTTTCAGCACCATTTTCGAAACTAGAGAGGAAGGGGCTTTTAGCAACATTTTTGGTA
>JAGFPH010006345.1:0-17286 GCA_018207615.1 Philaenus spumarius
GGAGCCATCTTTGTCAGATCATAGGCATGTTTGTTTCAAGATAGGTGCGAACTGAAATTAGAATGTCAAACATACAGGAACCAAGGAGGACGGATCCTATAAAAATGATCTCGAAAAGAAGACTAGACTCATGATAGGTAATGTCCAAAATATAGACGATCTGGAGAACATATCAAATGCTCATAGGAAGGCATATAGGTTCCTATGAGAGACATTGTCCAATGACATGTGTCAAAACAATGGGAGCCAGAGGGTAGACCCATGGAGCTGTCTGTCATAAGCAGATAAGATCGCAAAGATCTGCAGGAACTGGGACTCCAATCATGAACTGTTATCTCATGGTAGTATTAAGGTAAGAATTGCAAAGAGGGACTCCTGGAAGAAGTTTTTCATGGAGATAGAGGGTGTGCAAGAAACTTCCAAGATATAGACATTCTTGGCCAAAGATCCAGTATTACCAGTTGGTCCATTTCCCAAGGACCGTGCCAGCTGGCCTCATCATCAAACAGATCCATTCCGCTCAAACAAAAATAATTGCGTTCTTATTTCAACAGGTGTTTATATACCTTTCAACAATTGTTATATATCAATGTTTCTAATAGTTAAAGTTTAAAAAATTAAAGGAGAAAAGACCAAAAGAAATTGATATTGCAAGCCAGTGAAACTCATATTCTAATAAGTGTTTCTATCAAGACGAATAGGTCTGTTGGAAGTATTCCTTTCGATAAAATCCAATAACAATCGAGTCAAAGATGAACACAATACGACCAAATTTTATTTATTTCTAAAATCTACTAAGATGGCTCGTACCTATCAGCTTTCCGGAAATTTCCTTAACCTTGGAAACTCTGAATGTAATTTTGGGAGATGTTCTCGCATATGATTCTTACACCAAACACATAAGCCTTAATCTACTGTGGATGTTAGAAACATACTAAATGCTTATTAGGACTTATAGTTCTGGGTTTTTATGCAGCCTAATTCTTCAATATTTGTGACATATTCAGCTTCCACTTTTTATCTGCTTTTCTGTATTGTTCTTGATACTTTTTTAGGCGAAAACCTTGAGCGGTTATCGTCGCCTGGAAATATGATAGCATTTACGCAATGCTCCCTCATAGTCTTAATAATAAGTCATTGAGATACATACGATAACACACAGCAACAAAAATAAACATTTAATTTACTCACCCTACGTAAACAATAACGATAAAATAACAACAAAAATTCAACAATAACAACTTGTTACATGGCTGTACAGGGTCATTTTACATAACAATGAATAATACAACTCTAATTAAAACTAGATAAACAGGTAATAAGATAAACAACATGCATCTCTATATATAAAAGGCAAAGCCCTCACTCAATCACTCACTCACTGATCATCACTAATTCTCCCACTTCCCATGAAACTAGAGAGATGAAATTTGGCATGTGTATACTTTGTGATGTAAATAGGAAAACTAAATAAAATTCATGTGATATTCAAATTTTTAGGGGTAGGTTTGGGGGTTTAGAGGTAGTTTTGGGTTGTTATTCCCAAAAACAAATTTGTAATGGCTTTATATTTTTGTTATAGCGGAAAAACGAAAGATCGGAAATTAAATTCGATGGCAAATCTTTAGTGTGGAATTCAATTATCTACAACTTTTGTATTTTACATTTTTTTTCTATCTCGAACGGTTACCTAGCAAAATTAGTTTACAGTTGAAAAAAAGTACTAATTTTAAGAGTTGCCATTTCCAAAAATAATGGTTTTGTATTGGGTTCTATAATATATAAAAGGCATTATAAATAAAACATAACATATGTTTTTAAGAACGTTCCATTGGGGGTTGGCGTGCGAAGCACGCATGGGTCTCCCTTAGTTTATGATAAGTAAAATATGCAGTCGAGATACAATATCTATGTTCTTAATACTGATTTATGGGTAGTTGAGATTAATAAAATTACAGTCTCAGATTCAATAATTGTATTACTTGGATCTTTACCGGTAGATTCCCCTTGGTGAGTTTGGGTGTGTTTTTTTTTATTAAGTTGACAATGAATGTCCTGTGAACAACTAGAGGTAACTGGTATACCCTCGTGTTCTTAGATATTCATAATTCACTAGTTAAGTGAAATTGTCCAATTCCCCTTGCTGATACAGTCTTTGGCATTCACACATTTGCGGTGGTGGAGTCGACAGACATATATGGTAGTTGAAAGCAACCCACAGGGACAAAATGGAAGACCGTATAAGTTCTGGTAAGAATTTGTAACGTTCACACTAAATTTGCCCGATTACTTCTTTTTGGCCTACATCTACACTTTGCGGTTGCATGCACTTTTCACTGCAGGGGCTGTAGTACACCGCTTAGACACACCGCCGCAGCACTTACCTGACCCATAGCGGAACACGAGGGACCTTGCTTTCCTAACTCAAAGCGCAATTCGCCATTTTGTTCATTAGTGAGATAGACTTTCAACGCGATCACTAGGTCACGTCTTGCCTGGCGACTTGTAACATGTAGTTCCATTCTTTCTTCTACAATATGAGTTAATAGCTGTATACAAGGTAAAATTTCTATTTTTGCTTAATATGTAGCATGTAGTCTGCGATGTCTGAATTTTTCCAATAATTGCAAATGTCATTTACTATTAGTTGCCGTTTGTTATGTGTAAGCCATTGTATTTTGCAAAAGCAATTTGTAAGTTAATTAACCATATAAATTTTGATATTTTGTAAAGCCTACAACTATTCTAAATAGTCTAAACAGTGATTTTAATAATTAGCCTGGAAAAATGCACAATTTAAACTAAAGTGAACCCATGTGTGATTACCTACAAGTTATATTTTGTTCTCTAAAGAGTTCCTGTAAAAGTATAATTCAGCCAGTCAACTAAAAACAGTATATTTCTTTTAGTTTGCCAGAGCCAAAGTTTTAATCTGTACCAATTAACTTTCATCTTAATTACCAGTGAAACTTATAAATTATTAATTCAATCTAGATCAAATAGACAAGTCGAAACAGATTACAGCATGCCTGTTGTAAACGTGCTGTAATAATTTTATTCTAACATGATAATTTATTTTCGGCTATTTTAAAAACAACTAATGCCTACATTATGTTCTGATTCTTTAGAGAAAATCTGGTTCAACTTCTGGTTTAACTGCCTAGTTTAACTTCCTGGTTTTAACTTCAACTACTAACGAACATGCAGCCTAATTAAAAGTGACTTCACCTTCGCTGCCACCGTTTTCTTCTATGCTGTTTTACAAAAAGTGCTATCAGTTAACTAACAAATTATTATAAAAAAATAAAAACGAAAAGGCTATTTTTTTAATCAATATGAACTCATATTAAGCTAGCAAACTTAGTGACTTTTCTAAAATATAAAAAAAAGGTTATTAAATATCTTAGGTAATTAAAATAGTATGTCTCTGTAATATATATGTTACTTATTAAATAAAAATGGCGGTGAGGTACCTATTTTGAAACCACGGACTCCAAGAGTCAAAAATCAAATTTTTTTTTTTTTTAATTACTATGACGTCATGATTCTAATAATACTTTAAGTACAAAATTTTACATTATTTTATTTTGTTTATACTTTTGGAATTGCAGTTTTTTTTATTACATACAATGCGCATATTTTCTTTTAATAAACGTTGGCCAACATATAATATACCAAATAGTTTGTAAGTACTATTATATAAATTATTGTTTAAGATTATATGTACCATAATCCAATTTTCTTTGTTGTTTCTTTTATAAGTCTTTAATTAAATAATATAATTAAATACAGGGTGGGTTTTTCTTTAATTTTTGTAAGGGAGGGAATTGAATAAATCAATCTGTTATCTAGGGGCGTATACAATTTTCTTTCTTTTTTATGTTAAGGGCGTATAAATTTTTCTTAATAAACTAATGTTATTGTTATAAATGTGTACATTAATTGTATTTATCCAATAACCTGTCAAGGAAAATTTCAGATATCTCGACTTCGGAATTAAGGTAAGACTTGTGTCTGGTATATTTTTATTTTTATGAACTTTCTGTATGTGCCATCCATTTTATTTGAGCCCAGTACGCATTCCACATTGTTTTTGCTTTTGGATGGTAACAAATTCAATGAGTAATAGGAAGTTATTGAACTATATATCTTGTCATTCACTTCTGTGATCAATTTGGACAGTGAAGCCAGCTATAACTCGTGACTGAAAGAGTGTTGGGGTTATTTCAGATGAATCCGCATTTATTATACACCTTTGATAGAGAGAGACAGTACGCAGTTAGAGGATATTTTTAGCATAGATTATAAATAAGCCGTGAGTAACGTTAAAAAATTGACTCACAAAACCAACAAGTGTGTAATTGTATAAAAATAAGACCGTCAATTGTATGTAAAGAGAATATTAAAAGCCGTGGAATCACAGACTGTGATGATAGTGTTCACTACCTTCGCTATTCACTCTGGTACACAGATATTTGGTTTTCGTGATTATTGTTAATAGATCTGGCAACAGTGTTGGCTTTCTTGATTTCTAATGATAGTTATGATAGGACTGTCAATAAAATTTCTTGGTTATAGTAATAGATCTGGCAACACTGTCAACTTTCGTAGTCTGGCAGACAAGCAAGAGGGATTCTAAATGAAACAAGGCCCTTTTTTTAACATTCAAAGCCGTTAGAGATTAAATATGAAGTTTTGTTATGTTAAAATCTAAACTTCTCCGGGCCACATCCAAGTATATTTGTACAGCCCGACACTTTAACTCACCTATCTCTATAATACATTTCTCTTGAGCTACAATCGTAAAACTTCCAGTCACTTCGAAACTTGAATTAATTTTGATCGCAGATCAGGCCACAAAAAGTTGAAAAGTGCTTGCCATTTTATTATGATCATAAAGTAATTCGAATAACAAATTAGATTCAAATCGATGGTTGATTTTTAACTAGCGTCATCATTTACAATCTACATTATGGAAGTTAGTCTTCTCCGAGGTAGAGGAATAAGTTTATAAAAACAGACATTTGGGACTGAGTAAATTGTAGAATCTACTGCTGCAGTTTACTAAATCTGTAGGTCATACCAAAAGTAGAAGGGTTAACGACAGCTCAGTTGATAAGGTGGTTTTGAATAAGCCACAGGTCTGCTTGGTATAGGTTCTAATAATATAGATACTGACATTGGATTTTCCGTGTGTAATGAAATTCCCATTATTGTTAAGAAACAAACAAAATTGATAAATATAAAACATTGATTGTGTGCGTGAGTTTAGCTTCTTAACATGAGGTATCGAGTTCATCAGTTCAAATCGGTTAACGAACTAGTCTAGTGTCTACATTGTCCATTCATCTGAACAAATAGAAGATGCCATTAATTTGCATGCATTATCCTTTTAAGGCCGAATAATACTCCTTATGCCCATATGCAGTAGAGATTCTATTTTGAATTCATGTCACCCATCGCCTGCCACTTACCGTAAAATATCGTAGCGTTCAATGTTAAGGCAGTTGAACAAATATTCCCTATAAGTAAAAAGTTGTATTCTGGGAGAGGATTTGGATTTAATGACAATAATCATTACGGAAAAATTACAATGATTTAAATTTAAGATCAAAACAGTTTGTTGCAAAATTAGTTTTTAATACTTAAAAAAAGTATGATGTTCTCGAAGGAAGTAAACATGAATACACAAATAAAAATTAAATCCTTGATAATAAATGTTCCTGCTGTAAATTTTTTCGAAATGACACTTGAGATCAATTGTCCATTTTACAAAATCTTGGATATAAAATATCTCGTGCGTGTCGTAAAGAAATAGTAGTGACCTAATTATTAGAATATTATGTACGACTTACTCAAGAATTGTTGGACGACAGTTCAAATCTTTAGTGCACAGTAAAGAAGTTTACTTTCACCAGTAATGATGGTAAAATTTGGTGCTTTATCTGGAATTAGTAAAAAGTTGCTAACCCGGTTCCATATTTAATCGACAAGCTGCTAACATATTTCAGTTCTGGGCCACCAAGTGGTTTCAATTTGAAGAACTAAAAATTACCTATTGTTGAACACAAGCTTCTGATTTTAAAAGAGAAACACACATTTATCAAGTGCTGAATTAAGTACTTTGAAATAAAATTATAAAATAGAACAAGAACAAATAGTATAGAGTTTAATGTAGAGAAATAATAACAAAAAAGCATAATTTGGTAAATTTTTTGTAAATCATTTGTGTGCGTTAGACTTGAATGTAACTAAAAATTAAACATAAAAACTACTACAATTACATTAAATTACAAAATTAATTATAAGTGCTAGGATCTACATAATTAAGTTTAGTACAATTTTCTGCCAATTATATCTTTAATGAAAGGGAAAATTCCTTTTACTGGGTAATGCAATATGATTGATAATTCATGTAGAGGAAGTAATCCGTCAGATTAGGGTAATAATAACACCTTAATCTTTCTGTAACTATCACATACGATATTAAAGTTTAAAAACTTAGGGTCATAATTGTAATGTAAAATTAATTTCGGCTTCAATAAGTAATATAAGATAAGTCTAATTAAAAATACAATGAATATAAAGTTTTATATACAATACTGTTATTGTTAAAAACACGAAAATTATATCAGTTTTAACCAATAAATAGCAGTCGTTATTATATATCTAATTATTTGTTTAATTGATGTTGACTATTGAAAATTCAGCACACAACTAACTACAATGACTGCCCTCATTAACTGTACGCCTTTATAATCAACTGAGTGCGTTCAAAGGAAATTTAAAACCAATGATAAATCTTGTCCGATAGTTTTTAGTTAGATTTTTTAATAATCCAGGTCATGCATCTCTTAGTCTATCCAGAGTGTAAACAAGGAGACACGTTTACAGCTTTAGTATGTTTAGGGTATTTAAAATTATTTTACTAACAATGGAAATAAAAAAATCCACATATTATATACTTTGGATTGGTAAGTAAAATTACGTAAAAACTGCGTAAACATATCTTTCATTCTTTGAAACAATTAGTTAGGTTAAGGTTTTGTTTAGAAGTAGGCTCAAGACATGATGGTTATGTTTCATTAACTTTTGTTATGCAATTAACCTTATACTTTGATTTCGACATTTCATAGAATTTACCATCTTTGATTTGAAACTACAATTACGAACAAGACATATTTATAATACTAGTAAAGCAACAATTAAACATGTATAAAACATAAACAATATAAATTGTACACAATAATAACAATTTACAAAGATTTATCCAGAGTAAATATGAAAATCTGGATTTCGTTAGCACCGCTCACCCAAGCAATCACACTTAAACGAGGTCAGTCTAGTTGTAATAAAACTTTGAGAGAGTTGACTTGTTTAATATTCATACAAGAGTGGATGGAAACACCACAGTTTGAAGTGGAGACACGTACCAGAATAATGCTTTCAACCATGTCCCTCTTCCCTTATTAGATCTATGCTAATGGAACATGACGCCCTAAAAAGTGTTGCAATGTTTTCCACCAAGGATTGTATTACTTGTCATTTAGGCAACTCTGCTTTTATCAAGAGTGGAAGTATGTAGATTTTAACTATTGCAAATAAGAAAGTTTTACTAATTTTATTTAATGATAATTTTAAGTTTAACTAGGGAACCACTTTTATTAGTCCATACATATATTATATACTTTCTTTGATTAAAGGTTCATTAACATAAATTGGTAAATATAATCCTACTAATATAATAAAGTACAAACTATTTTCCAAATTTTTCACTCTGCTCTAGGCCTAACCTTAAAATTAACTAATACTAAATCAACATATATTATATATTTGGTTTGTTTGTTCAAAATCAGCAGCTGTACATTAATAATATATCTGTTATTTAATTTCTGTGACAATGAAAGTCAATATTTTTTAAATATTTTATAAATTAAAAGTTTTTTATCGACATTAAATTATGGTTTTGTAAAGCCTACTTCTAGAATCCTTATGGATTGATTATATTAAATTTAGCTTCATTGTAGCACCTTTCTTAACAGAATTTGCAAAAAAATTTAATTTTAGAAACAAGCATTGGAAAACCTGTAATCTAATCTAGAAGACTAATTCAGAAATATTTGAAGGCTTTTAAAGGTATCAGTGAGAAAAATTCAAGAAAATAGTGTTAGTGCAATTTCAAGAAGGGACTTATTTTTGAAATCAGACATTAAAAGTTTAAAAATAAGCGTTTCAGAAAAAAAACTTTAAGTTAAAATTTTTAAACCAAAATGAAGTTAGATTAACTTATTGTTAGATTATAAATACACAAACATGGATGGTCTTCCACGAAAACCTTAAACTTTGGATTCAGGTACATACAACGTGATCACAAATAAACAGAATGCATGTCTTGGTATGCAAGTACTTATTTATTAGTTCACGTTTTTAAAGTAGGATTTGTAATATACGTGCAATATATTTAAACTCAAACCTCTGTTTAATATGTGTTTAGTAAAATCAATTTACTTGCCCTCAGTTTAAAAAAATCGATCTTCGCAACAAATACAAAATCAATTGAATTTCAAAGAGCCACTTCGGCTGTAATGTCGTCGTCCCTGTTTCCGCCAAACAGAAGATACCAGGAGGCATCTGCAATCAAGGATAATTCAAATATGAGGAGGCATGCAATCTTGTCACATAGGAAATAATGAAACTGAGAAAATCAGCTGTACCCACCTCATAAGATATACATGTATAGAGTACTAAGTACCAAGGGAACGTGTAGACATAGATTCCACCTTACCAAAATACTCACCGACCATCTGTGCATGAGGTTATCTTTAAAGTTTTAGATTGAAGAATACTACAGCCTATCCAGCATTCGAGGGGATACTTCCGAGCATGGAAAACGTGTCCTATCAATACCTACGATTCCTTATTGGAAGAAATACAACAAGCGTAGAAAGGTGTTCAGACAAATGCAAAAAAAATTGTTTTCTTATTCAAAGTCACGTAAGACCCGCTCGAATGCAGCTGCGAAGGGGAAAATAAATAGAACAACTCTAAATAATCTGAACTCTGAGCATAACATGCTGAATCAAAATTTACAATCGTATTTTTCTGCTACTGATATCTTGAACTTACTCATTGCCTGATTATAATAAATTGTCAATACAAATCTTTAAATAATTTATTGAACTAAGAGTACAACTATATGCCACACAACTGGCAAATTATGACATTTTATATTCTCACTCTATACAGATTGCACAATTTATATTTAAAACTTTTTATACGCTCTTTGTCTTACGGTTATGAGACCGAGAAAGAAATAATAATCAATAACCAATAGAACTTGAATGAGGTCAGAAATATTTTAATGAAACGTTTCATAGACGGAAATATAGGTTTACTTGTGTAATATTAAAAAAAGATTTATGAATGCACCGCAGTTTGTAGTTGAGGCACGTACAGCCAGGGCTGGGGTGATGCCAACAAGTCCATCCTATTTGCCACCCCGCAACCTCCCTTCGATGTTCAATTCCATCGGATCTGTTACAAATCAAATCTGCTACTGCAAAATACCTTAATTATTTAACTGGTGCAACAATGAGTTACTACTGTATAATATTTACAGCAAGCGGCAATACAACGTTTAAATGTGTTATTTAATTACTAGTAAGTCCCTGTAAAAATCACAGGCAGATTAATTAACTACAATTAAAAAACAAACTTTATGTATACCTACCCTGGGCCTACCGAACTATTCTGAGGGGACTTTTAACTCGGTAAATATCCTTTACCGAGATAAGGATATTTAGATACGATTTTATTAAACTGTAGGCCTATTTGTACAAATTTTGTATTTATATACATTATAATATATCAAAATAAAGATACACATATTATCTTCTTATTACTTTTTATTTCATATTAAGACATCAAATTTATTCAAACGTTATTAATATTATAATGAAGAAATTAATAATCAAATATGTTATACGAAGATGTACGAATGTTTCCGAAGTTAAACGAATGGGTATCTCTTCTTTAAATTTGAATAAAGAATGCATTGATGATAAAAGGTTGTATTTATAATCTATCTATATAAAAGCGAAATGGCACTTATTCATTCATCAGCAGAACTAAAAATCTACTGAACCAAATGAGTTCAAATTTGGCATGCATGTTCAGTTGGACCTTTAGACGCGCACTAAGAACGGATTTTGAAAACAACCCAAAGATACGCCCAATATTCGCGTTTTTCTAGCGATTTTTGCGTTTTCTCAGCTTTTTCGAGAACTAATTGGCAGAAAATGTTGAAATTTGGTACTTAGGTTCGTTTAAGGCCTAAAAGTAGTCTGTTAAAAAATGTTTGAGATTCTCCCAAAATTACGCCAGAAATAGGCGTTTTTGCATTTTTCCTTGCGTTTTCAATGCGTTTTTGATCATCCTGAAATTACGCCCGAACGGATTGGAATGAAATTTGGTATGTAGCTTCCTCTAGGGCCTTAGGCGCTCTCTAAGAAAGGGTATGAACAATTTCGAAATTTTAAAAGGGGTTTGGGGGGATCAAAGTTACTAAAATCATAATTTCAGATCTTTTATTATTATGACAATAGTGCTTTTATTATTTAAGATCTATATATATATATAAAAGCCAAATACCACTCACTAACTGAAGACTTCAAAAGATTACAATTACGTTAAAAAGACTGAAAATAATAACCACCACGGGCAACGCCGTACGTGTCAGCTAGTCATTTTATAACCTCAAAGCAAATATTATAACGTATTATAACCTACGTTGGTTCTATAAGTCATATTTAAAACCCTAAAAATCAATATTTGCTTGCTCTATTTGAGCACTCGTGGCGCTTGGCCTAGGTCCAGCACTACTTAATTGACAACTCTACTTTGTATTGAATATTGCACCAATTAAAAATCATCAAATCGCAATAAAACAAAAACCGTTTGAAAGGAAATGATTTAAACTTTAATTTTCGCATCCATAAATTTGTTATAAAACGTATATTTACATATGTAATCATCGTATTAAAATTGTAGTTTTCTGACGAGCGAATGCAGCGCGAATAAAACACAAAGATATGGCTCAACTTTGTCACTTATCTGAAGCTCAATACCGCTCGACAGAAATATTTTGACAACAATATAAAGACACAATTGGATTCGTCAAGATTTGAACTTTCCTTAACTGCCTTCCAATCAAACGTCACTCTTATAGCTTCGAAAATATAAATGTTTTTATCTTATAGTGACTGACTTGTTTTTGAACCAACTACGTCTCGGAAATCAGCGCAATGTTTGTGCAGACGTTGGCTACTGAAATATATCTTTTCTTTTCTAATCAACTTAACTTTAAAAGTGAAAGAAAAACGATTTTATTTAGGAAGAACAAAAGAAATCAATGATTATGTATTACTATGTAACAATACAATTTAATAAACATACCCACGGCAAGATTTTCTATTTCGGTTGGGTTCCTTTTAGTCTGTAATATTAACGGTCTGCCTCCAACGCAATTTTTTTTTACCCTTCCTTTCTTGCTTTTTTACCTTCAGTTTTTTACTTTCTCACTATACTATAGTATAGAGAAAGTATAGTGAACGCAAAAAAAAATCGATGTTGATATTGTTGTGGAAATATATCCGTTTTGGGACCCCCTGAGTCCAAAAAAGTGGTTTTTACAAAATGTCTGTCTGTATGTCTGTATGTATGTCTGTATGTCTGTATGTATGTCTGTATGTCTGTATGTATACAAAGCTAGAGAGAAAACTATTCGATCAATTTCAACCAAATTTGCACCAGACATGTCCAGTACGCCTGTATAGATGCACGAAAAAGGGTTTTGAACAATTTTGAAAAACAACCCCCTTTTTGTCCAAAAAACCCCCAAAAAATCAGTTATTTTTTTAATAAAAAAACGGCTCTAACGATTTTGATAAAATTTGGCTTATTTGTAGCCTTTAATGTGTCCTACCATATACGAAAACCCCATCTTTCTAAAAATTCTCGTTTAGCTAATAATAATAATAATAAATGATTTTTGTGGGTTTTTGGGCCATAAAGGGGGTTGTTTTTCAAAAATTTTCAAAACCTTTTTACGTGCATCTATAAAGACCTAATTGACGTGTTTGGTGCAAATTTGTTCGAAATCGATCAAATAGTTTTCTCTCTAGCTATTAATAATAATATTTATTAGTTAATCGCCTACTTTAATAAAAGTATACAAAGCTAGAGAGAAAACTATTAGATCGATTTCAACCAAATTTGCACCAGACATGTCCAGTAGGCCTGTATAGATGCACGAAAAAAGGTTTTGAAAATTTTTGAAAAGCAACCCCATTTTTGGCCAAAAAAACCCCCAAAAACCAGTTATTATTTTTTTATAAAAAAACGGCTCTAACGATTTTGATAAAATTTGGCTTATTTGTAGCCTTTAATGTGCCCTACCATATACAAAAACCCGCATCTTTCTAAAAATTCTCGTTTAGCTAATAATAATAATAATAACTGATTTTTGGGGGTTTTTTGGCCATAAAGCGGGTTGTTTTTTAAAAAATTTCAAAACCTTTTTACGTGCATCTATAAAGACCTAATTGTCGTGTTTGGTGCAATTTTTTTCGAAATTGATCGAATAGTTTTATCTCTAGATAATAATAATAATATTTATTAGTTAATCTCCAACTTTAATAAAAAAAACTCTCCTACCCCATCCTACAAGTCACAGTGAATCTGTTTAGTAATTTAAATGTGTTTGTGAGAAAGTATGTGCCAGTTCCTGGTACCGTTTATTAGCTTTGTTGCGGGGCTTGCCCTATTTCAATTTGCCAGCTGTTACGTACGTAGGCTATTTGGAGCCGGTCCTTAGTTCTTATAACATGTATTTATTTATTTCTATCAAACGTTTTTGAATAGTATTTATATTTATTATTTTTAGGAGTATGTAGTCTTTATAGAAATAGCGTTAATTACTCTTTTTATGCCCGTTTACAAAAGTTATTAGTGATTTTTCTTGTTTCATAACGATTCTGAACAGCTGATGCATTCCCGTATGCTGGTAGTTCGTTATTGATCCGCGGGAACGCTCTGCCTTTATCCTTATCAACTGTTCCCGCTTGACTCGCTCGTTAATTTAAATGCACTTATTCATGCGTTTATAGACCTAAATATATCCTTTTTATTTTGTAATTATTGATATTTGTTTAAAATTAGGTATTAGATTTTTATAATTCTTTACAAGTTATTCCGAAGCGAATATAGATGTACTATTACACTACATGAGATAATTACGCCTTAACAGTATTCTTCCGCCTGTTAATGCAATCCAAGTCCTGGATGCACGTCACTGGCTAAAGTACTTAAAAGGAGAAAATACTCTTTAGAAATTCATGAACAGGGGGAGACCGAAAGAAGCGTTGCTCGATTGTACGAAACTAGAAGATCACAAATTGTCCTTCCAATGACCATACCGAGTAGGATCTGACAACGGGACTGTGGGTCTTTTAATTAACTGTTTGAATATTGGCAAGCTTGGGTTTGATCTCGCCGCGAACAGAAGAAATAATAAATTAAGACAAAGTAATTTGTCGGCGGATCCAAGAAGGTAGTTGTTGAGGTTAATTAGACGCTAGGCCTACATTGTTGTGGGATAGTCGAGACAATCAGTCCCCACGACATTCCTATGGTCCGTCACCGGAAGATGGACGTTTGCAAATCTTAGGTTGGAATATGTAAAGTTAACAAAATCATGTTCTGTATATTCATTAATTCCAATTGGTAAGCTGTATCATCTGAGTGGTTATTATTAATTCCCCCTAATTTGGGCTTTATAGCATTAATTCATGAAAACATTGCATCTCTAGCTAAAAACGATATCTTAGGTTAGGATTATCTTTCAACACTTCAAAAGTATTCGCGTTGAAAAATGCAATATGAACAGTTTAAAGTTCAGGAATCGTCATTCCATGAATTCAAATACAATTATTGAAATCCTTAAAAACCAGTTTTTCTGTGGATTAACTTAACTTGAAAGTTTTTTTTTAATCAGTAGTGTTGTAATGGTTTGTTTGGTTGTTGGACTCGCAAGTAAATAGATTCATCCAAGCCTAGGTCGGATTTTATTTTTCATTTGTCACAAAGAGCAAAGAAATATTCGTTACACAAATTTACATTTCATAATTAAATAACTCGAGAACTATTACGACGATATCTAAACTGTTTTTAGATAAAAGTCGTGTTCAAAGCAAATAACCATATTGAACTATAAACAAAACGTTTAATAAACTATGTAAAATATTTAGATAAATAGGAATCGTTTTACTTTCGGCAGCACAAAAATGGTTGTAACTCTTATGTAAAAATAGAGAACGATTACTTCAACTAAAAAAAAACACACACACACACAGTATTTTAGATACTGATAACGTTAAAGACAATTAACAAAGAAAATGTATGTTACTGAACATTTAAAGAAATTAAGTAAAGCATAATATTAGCCTATTATTATTATATTTTAAATATTATTTAAACGTTTTTTTATTAGCACAAACATATTAATAACTGGAGATTTATATTATCCCGATTTCAAAACAGTTTGTACATACAAATAACGTTCAAATCATCTAATATTATATTGTCAATGAGGCTAACATAATAGACAAGGTTAAATATGAATTTTTTGTAGTCAAATTCTACTTCATTTTCACAAATTAGTAAAATAAGTAGGAAATTCGGGAATTTGGACACACGTCCAATTACCACGACACGTAGGAATGTGTCGTTCGATCTTATAAGTATTGTAACCAATTGTGATTAAACTAAGTCTAAAACATTCCTCTCGGGCCAACCCTCGTGCTAACTCCACTTCCAAAATGTCAACAATGCAATTTAGAATAGCCTACATTTTAGATGGAACGTTTTACTAATTTATAAAAACAAACATAATTTACTTTTACAAAAACAATACAACCGTACAAATGATTTAATAATTTGTAAATACTTATTAGGCCAGTCGGTAGGGGTCAATTTAGACCAAAAGTTAAAGTAATTTACAATACGGCTGATTTTTTTTATAAGTACTTTAAAGTATGTAGATTAATTTTAGTTTTGAAAGACATTTGTAGGTGGGGTGGTAGATAAATTACTAAACTCTTAATGGACTACACCCACCTTATTGCTGTTTCACTTGTATATATAACTGCAGGACAAATATTTTTTTTATATTTGACGACAACGTGTCCTGCAGTTATATATACAAGTGAAACAGCAATAAGGTGGGTGTAGTCCATTAAGAGTTTAGTAATTTATGTAGATTAACATAAAAAAAAGTTTACCAGTCTATCGATTTCCCAAAGTCGAAAAAAAATCGATTATCATTATTTTTCGATTATCCTTACTTAATATTTTGAGCTGGGATGAAGATAGAGAAAAATAAAAATACTACCGTGTAGGGGAGGTATTTTTCAACAAAAAATGTCATATGAATTTATTTCGTCCGAGCAATGGTTTGTCTGGAAAAAATTCGATAATGCAGGTATGTACTTTGCAGCAGGGGAAATCACTAAAAGGGGACATCTTATTCGTAGATTAAGCGTTGGCTCATTCTAAATTGATTGAATTTTAATATATCGAATTGAAACTTGGTATAGGAGTTAAAATATATATTTTAAACATTTATGCTGAGTTGCAGCTTGTTATCTTGAAAATGACCCGATCTAGGAGTCGATTTCGACTATCGATTTTAGGAGTACCGGACCCACCAATTCATTTTAAACAGCTCCAGTTTATAAACTTTTTAAAATATCAACCTGAAAGTTTTTTTACAAGTTTAATATATAGATTCAAACAAGATCAAGGAGTATAAACCTTTTTTATTATTTACTTTTCAAAGCACAAGTAACTTAAAAAAGTATAATTTTAGACCTTTTTAGATTTTTCATCAAAACGCTTGAGTTAATCGGCTGCAGATTAGTCAATTTTTTAATATAGTTTTTAAAATAAGTATAGCAAAAAACAATTTTCTTTTTAACTTATGTACCAATTTTTAAATCGATATGTTCAAAAATGTCGAAATGGAGTCGTTGAATCCAAAGGTGTTATAGTTAAAACGAGATAGGTAAAACAGAAGACTATTTTCAAGCGCCTCGTTTTTAAAAATAGCATGACAAAAATCGTTCATACTTACTAAGAATATTTATAATGGTGTACTCAACTTTTAAAACAAATTTTATGTTGATATTCCAAAAATTTTCTAAACTGGAGCTGTTTAAAATGAATTGGTGGGTCCGGTACTCCTAAAATCGATAATCGAAATCGACTCCTAGATCGGGTAATTATCAAGATAACAAGCTGCGACTCAGCATAAATGTTTAAAATATATATTTTAACTCCTATACCAAGTTTAAATTCGATATATCAAAATTCGGCCAATTTAGAATGAGCCAAAGCTTCATATATGAATAAGATGTCCCCTTTTAGTGATTTCCCCTGCTGCAAAATACATACCTGCATTATCGAATTTTTTCCAGACAAACCATTGCTCGGACGAAATAAATACACATGACCTTTTTTGTTGAAAAATACCTCTCCTACACGTTGGTATTTTTTTATTTTTCTCTATCTTCATCCCAGCTCGAAATATTAAGGATAATCGAAAAAAAATTATAATTGATTTTTTTTTCGACTTTGGGAAATCGATAGACTGGTAACCTTTTTTTTATGTTAATCTACATACTTTAAGATACTTATAAAAAAAAATAAGCCGCATTGCAAATTTACTGGTGGTTGTAACCTATACCGACTGGGCTATATAGGCAACGTATAGTTTGTAAAAAGACCCAATTTATTATATTTTTAAATACCAAGTATTTTGGTCTTAGACGGAGTATGCATTCCATCACTTTGTATAACGGTTTACACTCTTAAAGTTTTCTCAATTGAATTTATTTAAGTAATGTTTTAGATTCCGACAAACTCGTATCAATGTTAACTTATCAAACGGTTTATATAGTATACTAGCTGACCCGTACGGCGTTGTCCGTGGTGGTTGGTATTTTCAGTCTGTTTAACGTAATTATATTCTTTTTAAGTGTTCAGTCAGTGAGTGGTATTTGGCTTTTATATATATAGATCTTAAATAATAAAAGCACTATTGTCATAATAATAAAAGATTTGAAATTATGATTTCAGTAACTTTGATCCCCCCAAACCCCTCCTAAAATTTCGAAATTTTTCATACACTTTCTTAGTGAGCACCTATGGCCCTAGAGGAAGCTACATACC
>JAGFPH010006345.1:43793-56341 GCA_018207615.1 Philaenus spumarius
AAAAAAGAAAAATAAAGGACTGAGAGCTGTAAGTACACAAAAAAGTAAAATTATAGATAAAGAGAAAACTTAAAAGAACATTTTACCTGTAACAAATAAATTACTTAAATAATAATAATAAACAACGGTGAAAATTAAATAGTTCTGTGTCACATTTCCAATATTATATTACCGACTTTCCAACATACCGCTTATGGTCTAGTAGTGTGAATTTGGATTTTGTTTGAAACTATCGAAACAGCTCCACTGTGTAACGGGTTTTGAATTCTTTACCAACCAGTTAAATATAACCAGCTTGAACCAGTTTAGTAAACAAATATTAATAAATATTTTAGATAACTGTAATAAATACTGTTTCGACTGGGCTGATGCAATCTTTGTTAAACTTTAATAAAACCTATTTAAAACATAATTACGTAGGAAATGACATTTTATGTGCGTAACACCTTTATAATTGATTCCATAAATTACTATACATAGGTTTTCACTGACGCATTCCTGTAACTATGGTTGTACGGGATAAGATAAAGAAACGTATACTAGTAAATAGGAGAGTGGCTTGAATGTTTTCACAGGATAGGAAAGCGAGGTGAATTACATTTTCCTGAAATTATAATAAAACGTTTAAAACTAAATATTTATAAATTGTTTCTCCTTAAAAATATGTTACTTTTTACAGAAAGAAAGAAAATATTACATATTATAAAATATAGCACATACCATTAAGATTTCACAATTAAAAGAATGATAAAATCATTGTTACGTTATTGCTTCAAAGTCTAATAACTTCTTTTATTACTGTGGTAACTTCTATTACCACACATATTATAAAACTGAAGATATACAAAAATTAAAATACAGTTTATAGTGTTTTTCTATTTCATATCTGCAAAATGTAATAAAATATACCAAATATTCTAAGTTCCTCAGACATATAACATACACTTTGTATGTCCTAAAACATACACTTTGACTTTATCGGAGTTCTGGTTGCCATGACGACCCAACGGTGAGAGAATAAATGCCGTAGTTTGGGGAAACATTGAAGGTAGATTGATTAGTTATTTATTGTTACGCTTGGTGTTGTTAGTGATTGACTAATGGAGTTTAGGAGTGGTAATTTAATGTAGTTGAGGGCTAAAATCAAAGAGTTAAACCCGTTAACTGACTACGGGTTTATTCCAGTTTCTTAAAGTTTTTACTGTCATACCTAATAGTAAAACTTAACATTTGCACATCATTTTAAAGGTTATTAAATGAGGAAGTTTTTAATTTCATTTGATATTGCCTTACGTTTCATTTAAGTAGTAAAAAAGGGTCTTGAACTGTAACCTAAAACATTTACTTACCCAACTTCTTATTTTATTTCCAATTTTTAAAGGCATTATTATTGACAAATCATTACAAAAAACCTTGGTTTTATAGAAAGTTTAATTCTTGTTCTAATGGTTTTAATTGCAATTCGGTACGTTGATAAGTTTTATTTTTATCAAACAAATAGTGAGGCAAAATAGCATGATTTTGAAAAAACACAAAATACGCGACTACAGCCAAACGGTTGAGAATCGGACATGGGTCCATATGAACTTTTTTATTCCATTTAGTGAGTAGAACACACTGGCGAAGTTAATGGTGTCAGTAGAAACTCAACCTGTATAGAAAGTCTATCCAAGAAACGAGGATTATCAGGCTATCCACACAATTGAATTGTATGTAGCAGTATAGATTTAAAGACGAATAATTAAATAATAATAATAATTCAATAAACTTGGTAGTTCTTCTAACTGGGAAAGTTAAAATTTTCATCGTATTCTTTCTTCTTTAAAGGAGTGGCTAACTATTGATGGCAATATTTAGCACAACAATCAAATTATATTTGTCACTCTCCATAGTGGAAGTGATTTTGATATGTTTCGTTGTTACCTAGATTGCACTGATCTTTAACTTACATTGAAAAAACGAGCATTAATGGACTCTATGGCAATCTACGAACCAAAAATCCACCAGATTCGACAGGTTGAGAGGTTCAATAACTACAGAAGCTATAATTTATCAATATACTATTTTAAACATAAATATAATAAACGGTGCCAGAAACTGGCACATACTTTCTCACAAACATGATTAAACTATTAAACAGATTCACTGTGACTTCATTTTGTATTAAAGTAGGAGAGGGGATACATTAAAGTAGGAGAGTAAGTAATAAATATTATTATTATTATTAGCTAGAGAGAAACTATTCGATCGATTTCGAACAAATTTGCACTAAACATGTCAATTAGGCCAGTGTAGATGCAGGAAACCCGATTTTGAAAAAAAATATTGAAAAACAACCCCCTTTTTGGTAAAAAAAACTCCCAAAATCAGTATTATTATTATTATTATTAGCTAAACGAGAATTTTTAGAAAGATGCTGTTTTTTGCTTATGGTAGGGCACATTAAGGGCTACAAATAAGCCAAATGTTATCAAAATTGTTAGAGCCTTATTTTTAATTTAAAAAATTGATTTTTGGGGGGGTTTGGCCACAAAGGGTGTTGTTTTTCAAAAATCTATACAGACCTAATTTTGAAATGTTTGGAAAATTTGTTCGAAATCGAGCGACTAGTTTTCTCTCTAGCTTTGTATAAATACAGACATACAGACAGACATTTAGTAAAAAACACTTTTCTGGACTCAGGGGGTCCCAAAACGGATATTTCAACAAAAATCTCAGCATCGATTTTTTTGCGATCACTATACTTTCTCTTATACTATAAATTTAACATTTACTTTAAATTTACGTATTCAAACATTTTCACAGGCTTGGCAATATAGATGGGAATTAATCCGAGAATTAAATTATTAATGTTGTGAATTTGTATTTGTTTTCATGTCTTTGCTCCCCCTCAATCGTTTGTTATCATTGTTATTTTTATGTTGTTGTTGGCAATCTTTGCATAGTGTTTATATTAATTGTTGGTAATCTTTGCCTAGTTTTCATACTTTAATACATTTTTAGTTGTCGTCTTAGTTTTTAGTATTTTCTGAGTGTGTGAGTGTGTTTGTGGGTGGGGGTGTGCATCTGTATGTATGTAATTATTATGTCTGGGTGTCAGGCTTAGGATAATTATTATTTCTTGTTGTTTTGTAATATTTTGTTAGCGTGAAGTTTCTTGGATGCAACACATAGAGCTACAGGTATTAAAGTAAGAAGGTTTAATAATCTACCAACCGACAGACGGTAAAAAAACGTTGTCTAATAAGCTTGCTAAAAAGAATGATTGTAACCTTCATAATACAATAAAGCTTTATTATTATTATTTTTCAAACATTTTCTTATAATTAAGTATAGAGGGTACCATGTTTTAAACCTCTTCCGACTCACTTATGCATCTTCTTTAATCTACCGCTACCAGGTTATTTTAAGATTTTGGTGAGCCGAGACACTTTATGTACCTTCGAGCTTCACAAATATTCCACTTCCACGCACTTGCACCTTCCTGATTTCATTCTGTGCATTGGTTAGCAAAGCGTTAGTAAAGGGGACGATCCCTCCACATCCAAAGCTTGGAAGGATTAATTTATAAACTACTAGCTGACCCGACGGCGTTGCCCGTGGTGGTTGGTATTTTCAGTCTTTTTAACGTAATTGTATTCTTTTTAAGTGTTCAGTCAGTGAGTGGTATTTGGCTTTTATATATATACTAGATCTTAAATAATAAAAGCACTATTGTCATAATAATAAAAGATCTGAAATTATGATTTTAGTAACTTTGATCCCCCCAAACCCTTCCTAAAATTTAAAAAAATGTCGTACCCTTTCTTAGTGAGCACCTATGACCAAAGAGGAAGCTACAAACGAAATTTCATTCCAATCTGTTCGGTAATTTTGGAGAAATAGTGATTTAGTAATCTTTACCCCCACACCCCCCTAAAATCTCCAATTTTTTAAAACCCTTTTTTAGTGAACACTTATGGCCCTAGAGGAAGCTACATACCAAATTTCATTCCAATCCGTTCGGTAGTTTTGAAAAAATCGTTTTTTAATAACTTTGATCCCCCCCTAACCCCTCCTAAAATTTCGAAATTTTTTCAACTCTTTCTTACTGAGCACCTATGGCCCTAGAGGAAGCTACATACGAAATTTCATTTCAATCCGTTCGGTAGTTTTTGAGAAATCGTGATGAATGGGTCAGTGAGTGAGTGAGTGAGTGAGTGAGTGGTATTTCTCTTTTATATATAGATATATAAATATATAGATTTATTTTGTAGATATAATAGTTATTAATTAAATGTAGTTTAAACTTTTTTACTAACTAATTAAAATTCATCTTTACGCAAAGACCTTTTTCGTAACTAAAATTAAGTGTATAATTTCAGTTATAATAGTGCCGATTAAAGTGGTCTACCTAAAAATTGTTCTGCAATAATGCTTTCCATGCCATTCACCTGAAATATATATATATACGTTTTAAACCATACATTAATTTAATTAATTAAAGCAACAATATTTATCACGGTTTTAAACCATTTTAATTTATTTATTATTTTTTACGTCAAAAATATGTAAATCTTATGAGATGTTTACAAATCTGTTGTCTAATTTATTTAATTTCATTTTATCATTCCGTAGCAACGAAGAACTCTATTATCAGCTCCTGATGACAACGACTTAGATGTTAGTGAGGATGATTTTATTGAAGAAAGAGATATTTTAGGAGGGAAAAACTATTGCCCAAATTGAACAAGAAACGGAAGATGAAAGTAAAACAAATTTGGAAAACGGTTGACCCTAAAGGCCATCCCTGTAACTTCCCGCTCAAAAGTATGATGAAAGTTTGTAAACACTATTTTTGGAAATTTTGAATGAATCAACCTATTTTTATGCGATTTGCGGCAATCGATGCAGTTTTTTAAGTCCATTGAAAGAATCAACAACAAAAATTTTTCAGATGAAAAGTTTCGGAGAAATTGAGGAAAAACACTTTTTTTTATTTTCTTTCGTTCACGATATCTCGCGAATGATTCAACCGATTTTTATGCGATTTGCGGCAATCTATGCAGTTTTTCGAGTCCATTGAAAGAATCGACAACAAAAATTTTTATGATGAAAAATTTCGGAGAAATTGAGAAAAAACCCTTTTTTTTATTTTCTTTCGTTCACGATATCTCACGAACGAATTAACCGATTTTGACCGGACTGGTAGCGATCGACGTCGCTTTTTTAGGTTAAAAGCTGATTAGATTTTGGAATTGATCGGTAAAGCCGTTTAAATGTTATTCCAAAAAAACCTGATTTGACAAATTTTTATTTATTAGTTTTTTCAAAATTTCTCAGAACCTACCGGTCCGAATTAGTTGAAATTTTCAGGAAATCTAAGTTTGATGGAACTCTTTAGAACGCCGTTTGGTAGGATCCAATTGGTTAAGCCGTTCGAAAGTTATAAGCGGGTCACATACTTACATACACACACACTCATACATACAGACAGGGTGACACCCTCTCGGGGGTGGTCAGGGAAGATTCCTAGGACCTAAAAACGTCGAGATCTGAGGAATACTCGATTTTCGAAAAACGGGGTGAAACCAATAACTTCTCGATTTTACAAAATTTTCAATTTTCTTAGCGGGGAGTTAAAAAAGTCGACTTTCATGGTTTAAATAAAAACATAATAAGTGTTAAATGTATTTTGTGCTCAAAATTACAAAAATGAATATCATTATCTTAATTATAAATAAATCGATTTAAATGTTGCATCAAAGAAAATTTTCCACAAATTATGTGCGCAAAGTGAAAATTACGATTTACGAACAAAGCAAAGAGTATCCAAATATGTATGTAAGTAGTTTATTCAGTTTTAATTCTACGTAAGGACATTCACTCTTTCTTAAGCCTATGCAGAACTTATAACAGAATGTTCCTGACGAGTATTTTTTTAATGTACTGGCCACATTCTCAGTACATTTTAGAGGTTCAATAGTTTATCTTGGTATTGAACGTGATAGTGCTATCCTAAAAATTCTTAAATGTGTAAGTCGGGTTAAATTTAACTCTTAATCACAGCACTCAAAACTTGTTGAATTGATTTTATTTGAATTCTGAAACGTGAAACATATAATGTAAAGCATGTCTCAACTCTAAATAAGTGTTAACGTATTTTATTTATAAACAAGTCCTTAACTTATTAAATTACAGCCTTTTGTAAGTTACCATTTCGGGAATAATGATATTAGAATATGATTAATGATGATCTCTCGGCGATTGCCTCGTTTCCATTTATGCAAGGGAAGCGCCTGCTACCTACTGGAGTTATTATGCAAAGCAATAGGGATGGAGCATCTGGCTTATAGCCTTAGTCTTTCCTGATTTTGTCTTCTATGTAACACCAATATTGACCAATAGCAAAAAGTTTAAAAAATATTTTTTTAATAAGTATATGGAATAACTGTACAAAAATTTATTATAAATCTGACAGTATATCATGTTTTAACTCAAATTTTAAACCCATCATATTATATTCAACAGATTTGTATACATTGATTTTTATTATAAACTAGTGGACCCGGCAATGCTTCGCTATTGATTAGTTTGAAACTTTGAAAGCCTGTAATTCGTATCCCTGAGGGCCGATGTAAATGATAATGGGATTCTGCTCATTGCTTGATTTACCTAACCTAAAATTATATTCAGTTTTTGATCCAAATCAGTTGTTGATCAAAATCAGCTGTTGATCAAAATCAGCTATTTTAAGCTGTTCATACGAACATCTGTTTTTTGTGCCCCTGATAAAATCAAAAGAAATCTTTCTTCTTCTTCCTTAAGGAAGATTGACCTTCCATACGATTAACATTAAAACTTTGAGGGCCACTGGGGCGTAGCCCTAATGTCCTAGGACTTCGGTAAATGGCCTAAAACCTTCCCAGGGTTAACCTGTGTTACTATGCAAAATTTCAAAGCAATCGGATGGACGGTTTGGTAACGCATAAAGGACAAACATACAAACGTACAAACAGACGGACATACATTAAATTTTATATATATAGATAACTATTACTAGCTGAGCCGTGCGAATATTTCGCAAGTTAGAAGTAGGCCTACACTTACTTGATTTAAGACGTTGATTTAATTCAGTTAATTACTTTTATTTATTTATGAATAACAGTTTCCATATAGAATCTTAGAATGTAAACAATTTAACTAACAGTGTCATGATAGCTAAACAGATTGTTAATAGATGGCGTCTTTCATTAGGGACCATTTGATGTATAATATAATGGTTTTTTTTAAATACATTTTTGTAACGCAAACATGAATTTTAAGCTATTTGTCTATTTTTCTTCAATAGCGGGGAACATAAGCTTTAAAATAATGTTTGTATAATAATTAATGTTGATAAAGAATTAAAGTAGATATCGCTTAGCGACAAAAAACACATTTGAGAAATAATATATACGGATTTTTATATACGAGGTGCTGCAAAGAGGTGGTGATCAGTTTTACCATATAATTGTCAGTTAATATCAGTAAAAGCAAAAAGAACAGTTTTTCAAAGAGTTGTTGCATAGTAGGGTTAATACGGTTCGTCATATTAAAAAAATGCCAGAAACAAAAAAGTCTTAAAGTAACTTGTAAAATTCAAAGTCATCATAAATTATAGGTTGTTAAATAAGAAATTCGAAAGTTGGTCGCCATATTGAAAAAATGGCGGGTAAGATAAACATTTTAAAATCGCCCAATTAAACAGAACGAAAAGTTCAGGGGAGTTACTATTTAACTTTGTTTAATTGCTCATATAGATTTCAAGAGAAACACCTGGCACACTTGTATTAATCAACCTTTATTAACACAATAACTGGTTTTATTTTTTTTACTTAGTATTTTTGAGTAAATTAAAACTAAATTTGTTTAAGGTTTCAGTTGAACTACGATTTATTAAAGTTAGTTGTTTTTAAACTCATTTTAAAGCTATGTCAGTTTGTAAAGAATGTTAATAATTGATTAAAATGCAAAAATATTCGGTCGAGGAATAATTTTAAATTATATATTAATAAATGATTTTTTATTTTACCTTGCGTTTTGTGATCTAGCGTCCTTTTAGGTTGACGACCTCGGTTTCAACTGCACTGAGTCATTTTCAAGTCACTTATATAAAAATCACACTACAACAATCACATTAGTTCAACAATTAAATAGTTCACAATAATTACAATTACCGTGGTTAAACGGTTCGTCAACTCTTTTATAAAATATAAATTTTTTTTATAAAAGGATCTAAAAGGACGCTAGATCACAAAACGCAAGGTAAAATAAAAAATTATTTATTAAATTATTGTGATCAAGAAGTAGGACTTATAATGAAATATATATTAATGTAATTAATCAGTTGTTCCTCTATTTTCGGAATATTTTTCTAAGTAACCAGGTGATGATTCAAAATTGCACGGCATTCACTCGGATGCTAATGTTACGGATAAAAATAGCAAAACAAATGGGTTAATATTGGTCGAGAGAAAAAATTAGTTTTCACTCTATCAGCCATTTTGAGTTTTTCTAAATTAATGATACTTTAAACAAATTTGGTGTAGCTCACTTACTTTGTATCCTACGTTTATCATTACAAAACTTTATTGTATGCGTTTTTGAAACGGCAGCCTTTAACAATGCTTAACTCTTATCTGGTCCCATGGGTGAAAATTCACCCAAGGGAATTTTTGTTTTACTGCTGTTTGTTGGTTAAACCTCCGTACTACTTTGTCCGTCCAGCAGTGCCCTTTACTAGTCATTGTATACCTGCCAATGCTATTAGTAAGTTAAAATTGTTCATAATAGTCACCATTTCGAACTAGCTTGGGTGAAATTTCACCCGTTGTACTATTAACTTTTTGTACTCATTGTTTTTTTGCTTAGTGTTATTAGAGCTTACTACGTTGTGAAACTAATATATGATCAATTATGGATCCATTTATTGTTGATGAAAATAAATTAACCTCAAGTGAATGTGAAAGAGTAATATTAGATGAAACTTTTAATGACTGGGATAGTGAAGATAGCGGTTCTTAAGAAGAAGATATTTGTGAAGCAAATATTGTTGAAAATTATGTTTTGGATGGATCTGAGTCAGATGACGTCGGCTATAATCCCAATGAAGATGAATTTGTATTTAGGGAATTTGTATTTAATTTTCCTAGGTTATGGGTGAAAATTCACCCATGGTACCATTTAGGCGTGGAAGAGATGTCGTACCAGTTGAGGGTTAATGATAAACTTATCGAAAACATTACAAAAATATTAAAAAGGAAATTTTTTAATGACAAAAGACATTTTTAACTTGCTCCACCCAATATACGTAGTATATGGAGAAAGTATTGTTTTCATAAAAATGTTGAATTTTCAGTTGAATTATCTGTTTTGGTGCTCCCAGAACCCCAAAAAATTGTTTAGTGCAATTATCTGTTGGTGCTCCCTGAACCCAAAAATATTTTAGTGGAATTTTTTGTTTTGGTGCTCCCTGAACCCAAAAAAGTGTTTTTAGAGTGGTGTCTGTTTGTCAGTCTGTCTGTATGTAAACACGACCAAAGAGGACACTATTGGTCCGATTTTCATGAAATTTGGTATGTAGGTACTAAACCCTAATATCTCCATGCGTTTTTTTTTTCATTTTTTGGAATTTTTAATTTTTAAGGGTAATTTACCCCTAAAAACCCATAAAAACGACAAAAATGAAAATTTATCAAAAACGGCTCTAACGATTTTGATCAAATTTTCAGTATTTATAGTGCTTAAGATGCCAAACAAAATGATATCACCCGCTTTTATCAAAACTTCGGCGTTTTATAATTATGAGGAAATGTTTAAAAATAAACAAGTTTGTGTTGTCAATCTAGCATCGCGGCAGCGGCCGCACGGGGTAGCACCACGGTAGCGAGCACGGCCAGTAATTCAAAGGTCGCGCGATCGAATCCCGCCTGGGACAGTAATTTGTTTATACGATTGTCATAGGTAGAATATTATTTTTTTGTTTTGTTCTAAAAAGTAGTAAATAAAATGATTAAAAACAATATTATTTTGACTACAGTAAGTTGGGAGAAAGTTTGTGTCAGTTAACTGATACCGTTTATTTACTATTGTAACTATTACTTTTCACAAACAAATTTTTAGCGAGTTATTAACGCCCTAAACATTTCACTAGGGGAGTTCAAAGTGTTTTGACTATAACCCAGACATATTTAGAGCTACAGAAAAGTTTCAAATTGTTTTGTTTGTAATTAAAAACACATTTTGTTCCTTGCAACATATTTGTAAATTAACGGCTATCGAGGTATTTATCTTAAAAGTGTCTTCTACATCTGTTCGTAGACAAGTAAGTCCTTATATCCCAGTGCACCAGCTGATTTTACAGTGCTGCAGCTGATTTTACAGTGTTCCAGCTGATTTTACAACTAGGAATAAGCATATCAGCTTTATATAAGGGAATGTAACAGAAAAACCAAACAAGTTTTAATTTTATAAATATATATAAAGATGTTTTGATTAAAAGTATTTTACTTTTTCGGTGTAGTAAAATAATAAAAAATCGTACGTAATTGAGCCGGTAAATTTTCAGTGCTTGCCGAGCTTGTAATTGCTTGTAAATACTATTAAACTACAGCAATTTTGAAAACGTACACAATAAAGTTCTAACTCTTGTTATACTGATAAAGCTTAAGCTCGTATACATACAAAGTTCGTATACCAAATTGAAACCCAAAATCCAAATATTTTCTAAATTTATCAATAATTTTTTGTAAAAGCGCAAAATGGCCGACATTATTGGAGTATTTTTTAAACGAAAATGTTGTTTATTTTTGTCTATAAGATAAGTTACCGGGAGATTGCCATTCAGTTTTGAATCAATTGTATATATGAATCATTTTTCCTTTTCCAATTTGATTCACCGTAACACGTTCTAGTTATGTATTGGCGCATATACATGTTTCAACCACCACTACTCAACCGATTGCCCGGAAATTCGCTACAGTTCAATGAATTTCACCCTCCCTAAACATGATCAATATTAGGTGAATGTACTTGATAGGTTTAGTACATATACAAATCTGCAGTGATTGGCAGCTGATGACGTGAGTAAGATGTGTCACTTACGTGTCCAATACAGCTATTAGTTGCATAACCTGAGAATATTTAAACTGAAATAGATTTAGTTAAAATCGTAGCATTTTGGATACAATCAAAACACCATCAAAGGTGTAATTCAATGACTAATTATGTAGCCTAACATTTTTAATCTTACGTTATGGTTTTATTATACGGAAGGTTTTCTGAATAAGAAAAAAAAATTGCCAGTAGATGGATCACTAGTACTGAAAATTTTAAAATGAAAAATGGCAACGTTATTTGCTCCCGCGTGGAGCATGTTTTACGCCACGTATTTTCTGGGTTTTGCCCCCTCATAACGTCTGACCGCACGAAGGGATGGACAAAATATAACCAATTCAAATATATTTTCATAACGAATGAGTAAAGTGAGATTAATCTTAATTTGGGTCAATACATTAAATACAACCACAATAGATAAAACAGTTCTTTGTCATTTAATTGATTATTGACATTATTACATTATTATGTATCTAGGAGTATAATATTCTCAAAAGTGTCAAATTGATTTTACGTGAAAGCCTTATCACTATACTTTTGACACATAATATTATTGAAACTAAATAAGCTTTTATAAGTAATTAATTAAACTATAACAGAGTTTTTCGTCCCGTCAGTGTTTGGTTTCACCATGGCACAGTCACAAAGCACAATCTGCATTGTAGATCAAATTACAAACAGTCAGAAACAAAGCTGTGGTATAAATTTCCATCGTTTAATTCGATATATCTATCTGTATTAAACACCTTTAATAAGCATTGTGTTTAATGAAACAAGTTGGCTTATGTACAGTCTGTATTTATACAACAATGATAATTATTCGTACATTTTCTGTACAGTCTGATCGTAATAAAACGTTTTCATTGAAAACGACAACGATGTTGAAATGCAATTAGTAAGATTATAATTATATTATTCTAAAAGTTGTATTGTCTTCATATTTCTTTGAATTATTTGACAAATTATGAACAAAACGAGTGAATGTCTTTGATTACAATACATATTTTACTCAAATAATAATCTAGTCATTTGTAAATGATTGATTTGTATTGCTCTGTGGCTACATTTTTCACTGCCGCACGAAGCATGATCAGGTTCACTGCTTAGTTCCAACCACAAAAGTTACATAACACTGAATTTACAAAATACACAAACATTTTTTAATACTTTTATATTTTGTCCTACCAAATCGATCTTGAAGTCTGGTCGAGTAAATTGAAGTATAGACATTCCTGTATTCATCTATATATATAAAAGCCAAACACCACTCACTGACTCATCATGATTTCTAAAAACTACTCTACGGATTGAAATGAAATGTGGTATGTAGCTTCCTCTAGGGCCCTATGTGCTCGCTAAGAAAGGTATTAAAAAAAATAGAAATTTTAGGGGGGTTGGGGGGGGGGGGGGGG
>JAGFPH010006345.1:67008-80708 GCA_018207615.1 Philaenus spumarius
CAAATACTTTTATCCTAACGGGATATTAGACTCATGCCGGACTTCGTATATAAACTGTTTTTAATGTGTTTAACGGTTATTATTATAGACAAAAAAAACGTTGGAAATTCATTGTATTTTCATTTGTAAATCTAAAACGATTTCTTTATGTTTTTCAGGTTGGGCTGCTTTTCTTTGAAACAGTCAAGTCGACAGCCTGCAATTAAGTCCAAGACGCACAATGAAAAAAACCAACTACCATTAGACAATGAACCAAAGGCTTCCTGCAAAATGAAAAAACCAACGTCCACCGAAAGAAAAAAATTATGTTTCCTCTCTTCAATCTGTAGGGTTAATAACTGCATGTTGCTTACTAAAACTGCTTTTTTACTAACTAACATGTCTTGGCGACTAACAAAAGTTCTGAGTTCATTCAATTTAATTGATTAAAATTGGTTAAAATGTAACGTTCATATTTTCCAATAAAAATCAATTAAAATGATGAGCTCAGAACACCATTTAAGAGTTTAAGTGACCTTGACCCAGATCGGAGTTTATTTAAAAAAGAATAAAACACAAAAAAAAATTTAAGAAAAAGAATATCCGTTGAAATGTTTTAATAAATTTTAGTCTTACAATCTGTGTAAGTCTATTGGTTCTATTATAAATTAATATTAAATGTGTAATTTCTATTAGTATAACTAAAAAACACAAGCAGGTAAAATGTGTCAGTTTATTAGAATTAAAACAAGACCGATCATTCAAACTGGTTTAAAAGGAAAATCTAACACAAGCAATAATCAACACCAGTTAACAAGAATTGAAAAAAAAAATATGTAACGTTAAATTGAAAACTACATGACAAAATATAATTGATAAACACAAAAGTATTATTTCTAAACACATTTTAATAATCACCGCTTTGCCTCTAAAGACAACGAAATAAGAAGTTCACTCTCTTGACGGTAGATTGCGAAACTTCTAAGGTTAAAATCTTAATTGGAAGCTCCGCCCCTTGGACAAGTCGAGGTGGGGTAAAACAAAAATGGTGTTTAAGGAACGGCCTATTTTAAAAGCTTGTCAGTCGAGGAGAGGGTAAAAACAAAATATTGACAACAACGTTTTTAGACATTAGTCAATATATGCATTCAACCCGTACGGCGTTGCTCGTGGTTGTTAGTATTTTTTACGTAATTGTAATTATTTTAAATGTATAGGTCTAATTAGTATAATATATACATTCTTTAGTATACAGTTTATATCAAAATAAATCTGCGAATGTGATATTTTAATGACATTTAGTTTAATTCAGATTGTTTGTTTAGTTTTCAATAAAATATGTTTAAACTCGTGTATTTTTATGGTTATGCATGGTGTCAAATAATTTGTTTGTTATTATTATTTATAGCGAAAATATGTTTTGAAAAGTATTAAAAAACTTCATAGTTATGATTTTATATTTTAAGCAGCATATCTTTAAGTAAGCCTATATAGATAGTTAATAACCAATATTTGAGTTGAATTATAATACTGTAAGCATTTTTATTTGTGTTTGTTTATAGTTTTTCAATCTAAACTTAAAAAGCTGTTGGTTTTGAAAAGTAGTAAAGTGATTATAAATTTGATAAGTAATGTTGCTATAGTAATACATGTAAACAAACATAAGCTTTTTATACGAACAGCTGTTTTTTTTTGTGAGCTATGGTTTTTTGAGTTCATACGATAAATGCTGTTCAGTTACTTCCAAATTTAAAACTTTTTTCTGGAAACTTTTCTTTACGTATAAACCTTTTATGAACTACTACAAACATTGTAAGACCGAAAATAGTCAAAATCGGTCCAGCCGTTCTCGAGTTTTAGCGAGACTAACGAACAGCAATTCATTAAATACAACTGTCGCACCAGGTTTAATTCAAGTAAATAAGTTTTTTATTTGTAAAACTTTGTATCATACATCGTTCACGTAAAAAATTCCAATAAATAGTAAACATAAGTTATTATATATCATTTTGTTCGGAATAAAACATAGAATATGAAAAAAAATTGTTGAAAGATTAAAAAAAATGTTTTATTGAGTAGGCCTATTTTGAATATAATTGGTCAAAAAAATCAATCAATTCTTTTTTGTTTTGTAATGAAATTAAAAATAAGAGTAATAGTGTTTAGAGCTTTTAAAATTATTTATTACACTAATGTGACCATTATAAATAAATTGAAAAATATTCTTGAGGTTTAACAATTTTTTTTGAGTAGGCCTATTGTGAATATACTAATCGGTCAAAAAAATCATTCGATTATTTTGTTTTGTAATGAAATTAAAAATGAGAGTAATAGAGTTTAGAGCTTTTAAAATACTTTATTACACTAATGTCATCATAATAAATAATTTGAAAAATATTCTTGATGTTTAACAATTTTTTTTATTGAGTAGGCCTAATGTGAATATACTAATCGGTCAAAAAAAATCTTGAAAAAGCGTAAACAAAAGTTACAAGACGCAAGATAAATTACGATGCTATTTTGCATTTGCATTTCTTGATCATGACTGGCAAACAGCTGCTTAACTTCAGAGAGATATAAAATATATTCAACAACCAATATAATCTGTCACTGGTTTAACAACATTGAAGTCTTATTAGACCGAAAACCACAGCTTCTACACTTGTTTAGAACATAGAAATCATATTAAAACGTGTGTCGGAATGAGTCCGACAGTGGAGCGCAACGGCAAATTAGCGATGTCGGACTGAGTTCGTCTATGGAGCGAAAAAGGTTATGTAACTTTTTTATAGCTGACTCTATCGAATAAATATGATGTAATTAAGATAATAGCTATAAAGCAATGAAAACAATTTATATTTTATTATTGTTTTATTGACAATTAAAAAGGTAATATACAGTTGTAAAAATGTATAAATTTCTGCCATTTTTTTTAATAATTTCGTTTATTAGAGCTGAAAATTGTACCTCTTATGCTATAAAATATTTATCCAATTATGGTTATTTAAAAACTTCTACGAGGAATTTAGTAGACATCGATAATAAAACTTTATCAAACGCGGTGTTTAAATTTCAGGCATTTTACAACTTAACTCCGTTAAATGGATTGTTAACCAATGAAACTATAAAGCTAATGCAAACAAAAAGGTGCGGTGTAATTGACACGGATTTTAGTTATACAACAATCGCGAAATGGAATAAACGACATTTAAAATGGCATTTTGCTAAATGTAGTCAACAAGTTTTAAAACTCACTGAAATAGCTTTCAAATCTTGGAGCGATTATGCCAATTTGACTTTCGAACATGACAAATTTTCTAATGATATTTTAATATCGTTTAAACGTGGTAAACATAAACAAGAAAAAACCGGTATTGAGTGTTATGCAAGTTTTGACGGTCCAGGGGTTCTTTTAGGTCATGCTGATTATCCACTTTTTGATAATCATTCGGTTGAGATTCATATAGACCAGGATGAAGCATGGTGTCTTGACGTAAAAACATGTCCCCCGGAACAATCAAGTCTATTAGCTCTTTTAATGCATGAAATCGGACACGCTTTGGGAATTACACATTCATCTGAAAGAGATTCTATAATGTACACATTTTATAATAGACATATTGAAAATAAACTATCGAATGATGATATTTTCGCAATCCAATGATTGTATGGTGAGAAGAAAATAAATATATCCGCCACCACCACCACCACCACAATGCAAAGAATTTCAACGATAATTAATAATATTACTGCAACAGTGAAAAAGAGTGTTGGAGAAGTGAATACAAGTTTGTTATCTGAAACACCATTGGACTATTGTACTTTATCTGATATAAATACGTTTTTATTAGTTGATCGCCATTTATATATTTTTTATAAAAAATGGTTTTGGATAGTAAAATTAGAAGATAACAGAATACTAGGACAGCCTCAATTAATAAAGGATTGGTTAAACTTTTTACCACATGATTTTGAAAAAATTGATTTTATCTATCAAAAACCACACGAGGAAATTGTTATAATTGTAAAAAATCAAGTTTACGTTTTAGAATTTCCATCCTTAGCATTAATGCAAGGATATCCTATTTCATTCGAAAGACAATTTGGAAGGAATTCCTCAAATATCAATGGTGTTGTGAATACTTATTCTGGAAAAACAATTGTATTCTTTGATAATCTTTATTTTATGGAAATCAATGAATGCACATTCCAGGTTAAAAAGTACGGTATAAAACAAGACACTTACGGTGCATTACCTTCAAATTTTAATTCTGTTTTTAGATATAATAACGGTTTATTATATGTTTTTTTAAATAATTCTGTTTACCACTTTAACGAATTTACAAACAAAGTTGTTAAAGTTGAAACAAATAAACTGTCTATATTCGGAATTAAATGCATAAAACCAATTACGAGTAGTAGTACTAGCACCAATCTTTTAGTTAAAATTAAGAAAGTTATATCAGATTATTTATTACGCGATGGTAAGAATTAATAAATATTATTGTTTGTATCTTATAAGTCTTTTGATAAAACTCAGTCTATTGACGGTTATAGTTTAAAATAAATTTTAGTTATAAAAATATATCATTTCAAAAAAGGTAACATGAATAGAAACATAATATTGAAATTGGCAGCTTTGAAAAAGCGAATTAAAACCAAACATAGGCAATTACGTTTTGGTATAACAGATTTAAAAAGATTTAGTGACAGGATTTATTTTCGTTTATTGAACAAAAGCTTAACGATTAACAATCGGGAAAGTAATGTACTTCAAGACGGTAAAACTTATTCGATAAATCCAAAACTCGATATTTCTGAAATATTACAAGAAGAAATTCCATCAACACCGAATGTAAGTTTTATACAAGATGTGATAATAACCGATGAATCTGAACCGACTCAAGAAGAAGATATAGCCCAAATTATGTCCACACCATTAGGACAGAGTATGTCTGAACAATTTATAGGTGAAAACTTTGAAAATGATTTAACGAAAAAATATATGCTTCAAATGATAAAAGACTCGGCTTTAAAAAAGCGTGGAGGTAAAATTGATTATTTATTCGGACCTAGGTACGAGAATGAAACTTTAATGATCGGTAACAAACAGCTGAAATTTTCATCTGAAGGAGAAATTATTATTGAAGGTATATTTTATAAAGGTAGCGAAGGATTGTACGAGCTAATTTTCAAACGCATTCCCGACGATGAAGTATATAACGATGAAGACTTAAACAAATACAAAGAAATACTCATAAAAACAAGCGCACACAAGAGATTTTATAATCCGAGAGAAACCGTAAATCGTAACAACTCTTTAAAATACAGGTATATAATTTCAGATTTGTTTCCACCATCAAAACAACGTTAATCTCAAGGTCAAACTTTTTATTTTTAAAATTGAAATATCAATAATATGCTATTACAGCATATTATTGATATTTCAATTTTAAAAAATAAAAAAACCAAAAATATCTTTTAAATTGATAAAAATTTAATCAATTGAAAATATATTTTTTACTCCATTTCACAGTCGCTTTCGTCCTCATCGTATAGAAAAATCAGCCTTCTGCGAACAGCGTCCAAAGATTCTGTTGACAATAACTGAGGTGTTTGCGACTCATTTAACAGCCATTCTGCATCCGGCGTGAAATATCCTTCATTGGATAATACCTCTCTATTGTCTGGAAACGATAATAGAGAGCTATTCTCTTCTGAAGCATCTTCTTCATTGGATAATACCTCTCTATTGTCTGGAAATGATAATAGAGAGCTATTCTCTTCTGAAGCATCTTCTTCAAAAGTTTCCTGTTCTCCATCATCAGACGTCTCCGACAGACTGTCATCATCATCTTCAAGCTCTTCGTTCTCCACAAAAAAAACAGTCTTGTATGCTGGAGTTGGAATTTCTGAGGAAAACATTGTAGCAATGAGCTCAGTACAGGGTTATTGATATATATATATACTAATCCCCACCCCTACATTGGTTAAGAGAGGATATCTGTCCTCCCATTGGTTGTAAGAATAATGTTGGAGGGGATATGTTGTATATATATATATATATATAAGACGATTAGAAGAATAGCATTCATTCTGTATAAAAACCCTTTAAAAAGTCGTAAGGTACAATGGAGGATCGGTATTTATGTGAAATCTGTGGGTTGATTCAAGACAACTGGTTAATTCATAAAATCCATTCAATGACTCACGAAGCAAACCGAGGAAAATTATCAAGAGTAAATCGTTTTCTATGTGACATATGCGGGGACCAATTTGAATTTTTTACTGATTTTAATAGGCACTATTTAAAACATGAAGAAACCGAAGGTATCACACCGCATGTGGATCAATCTATTTCATCTTTAGATCAACCTTCAACATCAACTTTTCAAAAACAAAACAGTGTAAGTCAAGATTGTTTTATTGTTAAAGAAATTTGTGACCCAAAATTTGACAGACCTACTGTAATAAAATATGCGCCTCCAGCTTCGACACAAAATCAGAATGTAAGATATCCTTTAATAGCAGAAGAATTGAATAGAGCGTTTCCAAATTCGCTTGTGAAACATTTATTTATTTTAAATAAAAACCATGAAAACATTGAAACATTTTTAAATGTAACACATCCTATTTTAAATGATATTTTAAAAAGTGAGCTGAATAGACTAAAGCTTGTAAAATTCAATTTCGTCCTAGATACTTTATTCATAAATGTTGAAAACTTAATATCACCTAGAGCTTTTATAACTAAAAGTCAATCTTTAACAGCTTCCGATGATATATCAAGCAAAATTACAGACTGTTTTGAAGAACTGTTGTTAAAAGTGACCGAGCATCAAGCCCGCGGATCAGGTTTTTCGTTATTAAGTGTAGATAAAATTAATGTACGTGTACATAAACAGGGATATGGAAATCGTGGATCAAGTTACTTACCTCTACCACCAAAGATTAAAGCTACAAACGCATGTGTTAACGTAAAGAATTTAAATAACGAATGTTTTCAATATGCTATGCTATCAAAATATATAACAGGTGATGTAAATATTGCTCTTATCAATGGTGGTTTTGATACTTTTTACACAAAGTATAACTTTAATGGTGTTACTTATCCTGTGTCAGTAGCAGATGTAAAACGTTTCGAAAAGCTAAACCCAAGTGTATCAGTGAACTTATATGCTATAGACGATTATCAAAACGTATATCCTTTAAAAGTAGTTGATAACGAGTTAGCCGATCATACCGATTTACTTTTAGTTACTAATTGTACTACATCTCACTATGTATATATTAAAGAATTTAACAAACTTGTTGTGAAACAGCTGTCACGTAAGAAATGTAGTATAATATGTTGTAAGAGGTGTTTAAACCACAAGAATCTTCCAAATAACAGTGGTGATAACAGTTGGCTTGAAGCTCATAAACAGTTGTGCGGGAAACATGACGCCGTAACCTTAAAATTGCCTAAACCTGATAGAGCTCTTTTATATTTTAACAAAACTATACAACAATATCAAATACCAATCGTCGTATATGCTGATTTTGAATCTTCGCTTATTCCGATACAATCCGTTTCACCAATAGACGTAAACTTATCATTCACCGATAAATATCAGAAACATGAGCCAAATAGTTTTTGTTTAATGATTAAGTCTACTCTACCTGAAGAACTTTTAAACCTTTATGGACTCACATCGGTTCCTCACTTGTATAGAGGTGAAGATGCCGTCAAATTTTTCGTAGACAAGTTATATGAAATTGCAAAAAAAGTTGAAACTTTGTACAACTGCAAAGTTTCAATGTTTCAACTGGACGATGAGCAAATACATGACTTTAATACTTCAACAGTTTGTTATTTATGTCAACAAAGTTTTACCATCTCTAATAAAAAAGTACGAGATCATGACCATATAACAGGAGAATACAGAGGAGCAGCTTGTAACAGTTGTAATTTAAATTACAAGGTTCCTCGTTTTATCCCAGTAGTATTACATAATCTATCGGGGTATGACTCACATTTCATTATACCTGAAATGGCTCGTGACACATCTCAAATCGATGTAATTGCTACAACTATGGAAAAATTTATAAGTTTTTCTAAAAAAGTTGGTAAAATTAAGTTACGATTTATCGATTCTTTTAAGTTTATGTCATCAAGTCTAAAACAATTAGTTGAAAACCTAAGAAAAAGCGAATTGGTAGAAACGAGAAAGATTGTATCTGAAAGTAAAATTGATCTAGTCATTAGGAAAGCTGTATTTCCATATGATTATGTTGACTCATTGGAAAAATTCAATGAAACCTCTCTACCGACAAAAGACAAATTCTTTAATCGTTTAAACGACATGGATATATCGGATGAAGATTATAATCACGCTAAAAAAGTGTGGGATGAGTTAAACATTTTAACTTTGGGTGATTATAGTGATTTTTACGTAAAGTTAGACGTAACTCTGTTATGCGATGTGATGGAACAATTTAGATCTTCTTGCATGGATGCTTACGGTCTAGATCCTCTACACTCTTACACTGCGCCTGGACTAGCTTGGCAAGCCATGTTAAAAAAGACTCGGTGTAAGCTGGAGTTAATAACCGATGTAGACATGTTATTGATGGTGGAATCTGGTATTAGAGGAGGCATAACTCAGTGTGTCACTAGGCATGTTAAAGCCAATAATAAATATCTTCCAAATTATGATCCTAACAATGAAAGTGTTTATATAGCATACTTTGATGCTAATAATCTATATGCTCACTCTCAATCACAACCTTTACCATATGGAGACTTCAAATGGGTTGATCCAATAACAATAGATGATATTGCTAGCATACCAAAGTTTGGACAAAAGGGCTACATTTTGGAGTGTGATATAACCTATCCAGAGTCTCTACACGATCTCTATTATGATTTACCATTGTTATGTAAAACCGAGACCCCACCAAACGGAAAATATCCGAAATTGTTGACGACATTACATGATAAAAATAAGTATGTTGCACATTATTGGGCTATACAACAAGCAATTACATTAGGATTAAAAGTAACAAAACTTCATAGAGCTTTGGAATTTTCCCAATCGTACTGGCTGGAACCTTACATTACCTCGAACACCATTAGAAGGGCTTCAGCTAAAACTGCATTTGAAAAAGATTTTTTTTAAATTGATGAACAATGCAGTTTTTGGGAAAACCCTTGAAAACAAAAGAAAACACAAAAACATAAAACTAATTTCTGATCCTGAAGCTTTAACTAAATTAACAAAAAAAAATAACTTTAAGACCAGTGTGATTATCAACAACAATTTAGTAGCTGTTTGTATGGGGAAAACAAAGGTTCTTATGGATAAACCTTTGTACATCGGTATGAGCATTTTAGATATATCTAAAACACATATGTACGAATTCCATTATGATAAAATGGTGTCATACTATGGGAGAGACTTTATAGGAATATCATACGGTGACACGGACGCTTTTGTATACTGGATAAAGACTAATGATCTATATTTAGATTTAAAAACATTCCAGTACAGAGACGACTTTGACTTTTCAGACTATCCTACCAATCACATAACCTACGATCAAGGTGTAAACAAAAAGAAGCTGGGCAAATTTAAAGATGAACTAAACTCCGAACCAATTGAGGAAATTGTAGCCCTGATGTCTAAAATGTATGCTATACGAATAAGATCAAGCGATGAAACAGTGAGAGATATCAAGAAGGCAAAGGGGATTAAAAAGGCATATCTGACAAAACATATGTCTTTTGATAATTATAAAGAATGCCTGTTCAATAAAGACAAACGGTTTATGGGGTGTTTTAACACCATTCGTAGTTACAATCATAAGTTGTTTAGTATAACACAGAATAAGAAAACTCTGTCCGCTCTCGATGATAAACGAATTATTCTCGAAGACGGTGTACATACCCTGCCTCATGGACATTACTCTACTGTAAGCATAAATGAATAAATTAAACAAAATTAAATTTCAGATAAAGTTGTAAAATTGTTTATGTAAAAAATTATCTTTGTGAACATTTTTTTTTAAATCGTCACGTGGATCAGTATACCTACAGGGGAGATTACCACGTTAAAAAAAAGTATCAATGCGCCGGATAGCTGTACAGCATGATTTTTTTTAATCAACTGTGGTGTGGAAACCAGCTATAAATTCACGTGGAAAGCATTTATAAAAATAAATTTCAGTTAAATTTGTAAAAAATACATTACTTGTTAAACATAGCATAGAAATAATTGTTGAGTAAATATATTTCGTAATGGACATAAAATCTCAAATAGTAAACGAGTTACACAAACCTGCTAGGAGAAACTTTCCTCGAAGAAACACTGTTATTAAAGGACTTAAAGACTTGTACTTTCAAGCAGATCTCGTAGAAATGATCCCGTTTAGTAGGATTAATAAAGGAAACAAATATATACTGTTTGTAATAAACTGTTTTACAAAATTTGCCTATGGTGTACCTCTAAAAGATAAATCGGCTAAATCAGTAACAAAAGCAATGGAAAACTTGTTAAATTATACTAAAATAAAACATCTGCAAACCGATGATGGGACAGAATATTTTAATAAATTGTTTAAAGCTCTTATGAAGAAACATAACATAAACCACTATTCAACAAATAGCGAAAAGAAAGCTACTATTATCGAATGTTTTAATAGGACTATAAAAGGAATGATGTACAAAAAATTTTCTCAGAGAGGATCTTATATATGGTACGATATTTTAGAAAATCTTGTTCAAGACTATAACAACAAATATCATAGAACAATAGGAATGAAACCGATACAAGTCAACAAGAAAAATGAAAAGTTAGTAATGAATCGAATAAAAAACAACACATTACCAAAACAAGAGAAAGTACCACCGATGAAATTTAAACAAGGTGATAAAGTTAGGATTAGTAAAAACAAGAGAGTGTTTACAAAAGGTTATTTACCGAATTGGACAAACGAAATATTTTCTGTACATAGAGTACAACCCACAACCCCCGAAACATATCTGTTAAAAGATCACAAAGGCGAGCTGCTTAGCGGAGGATTTTACGGACATGAAATGAGTAAGTCTTCCATCGGTGATGTGTATTTGGTAGAGAAAATATTGAAAAGAAAGGGTGATAAAGTATTAGTTAGATGGATCGGTTATGATAAAACCGAAGATTCTTGGATACCTAAAAAAGATTTAATTTAACATTTTCATGGCATAATGTTTTTTGTCAACCTATAAAAAACACATGTATAAAGTTATAATGGAAATTATAAAACAAAATGACAAACTAAAAGTTGATAATATTAACATATTTAGTGACATCGCATCCGACGGAATTGGTAAACATGGGAGTTTATTACCCGACTCTGTTAGATGTTTAATAAGCGGTCCTTCTAACTGTGGTAAGACTAACGTTGTTTTTAATCTGCTAACCGATGATAATGGGTTAAAATTTAACAATGTGTACGTATTTTCAAAATCGTTAAATCAGTCTAAATACCGTTTGTTGGAAAAAGTGCTGTCTCAAGTATCGGGTGTGGGGTACTTTAAATTTAAAGACAACGAAGATGTTATTCACCCCAATGATGCTAAACCGTATTCGATTTTTATATTTGATGATGTATCTTGCGAAAACCAGGATAATATTCGAGCTTATTTTGCAATGGGGAGACATAACAATGTTGATTCGATATATATAGGTCAAACATATAGTAAAATTCCAAAACAATTGATAAGGGATAACGCAAACTTGTTGGTTATATTTAAACAGGATGAAACAAATTTGAAGCATATATATAACGACTCAGTTAACACTGATATGACGTTTGAGATGTTTAAAGAAATATGTAGTAAAGCTTGGAGTGAAAAGTACGGATTTGTTGTTGTTGATAAAGAACGTGAGTTAAATAACGGACGTTATAGAATTGGGTTTGATAATTTCATTTTATTAAAATGATAAATGATTAAAATAATGTTATTGCATGAACATCATTGCTACAGTTAACATCGGTGTAATAACATGATGGAAAAAGAACAGTTAATAAATAAATTGAAAACTCTAAGCGATTCGGTCTGAAAAAAGAAAAAAGCTTTAACGGTAGACATAAATAAAAAAGTTGAGTTTTTACAAAACACTTTCAACCCTGTAATTGATACATCGAACGAGGATAAACTTAATCTGAAAGAAAAATCATCAACAATTAATACAACTGAGGAGAACGTTGAGCAAAATGAAAATAATGGAATGATACCTATTAAAACACCTCTTAATATTCCTGCTAAAGGTCTACTTACTCGAAAATATCTGTCGAAATTAGAATATGATGGTTATAAAGTTAAAAAGAGAAAAAATAGTCATGTTTTCGGTGCTCGAATTGAAAATAACGCCTTAAAGATCGGCAGCTCCGAACTTATATTTGATGATTCTGATAACATTATTATAAACAACAAGGTTTTCAAAGGTACACCTGGTCTGTTTGAGTTGGTATTTAATACCAATCCTAAACAGTTTTCAAAAAAGGATTTATCTAACTTTAAAAATATATGTATGGAAACAAACGTTCATAGAATAAATTATTCCCAAAACAAACCTATTTATCGAAATACGTCAAAAAAATACAAACATATAATTTTACGTTTATTTCCACCTAGAAAAAAGAAAAGCGTATCTGAAATAAATCTTAAAACTGCAAACCAGTCGGACGTGCTTTATTACAACGATATTAACGATTTAGTAGATAGAATGAGATTACTACACGATGTTAAAAATGCCGGTCACACAGGGGTGGATAATGAAATGATTGCTTTAGTTAATGAATTAAAAAGAAGAAACGTTATAGTTTAAATGCTCATTTTAATTATGAGCGTTGACAAGTTCGGACGTCATGAAAACTCTCTAATGAGAGAGTCTATGAGAGGGGCACCCGGACAGGGTTTCAAACTTACACCAGAGGGTAACTATGATATGCAAAATAAAATTCTTCGAAATGTCAGTCTTCCGATATTAGATGAAGATGTTGCAACAAAACGTTATGTAACAGAAAACACTCCGAATAAGGATAGTGAAAAATGGTTGTTTTCAAATAAAAGGTTATCGAATATAGGGAACCCTGTTTCTGATAACGACGCTGTTAATGTGCGATCAATGAAGCAGTATACAATGACTATATCCGGATTAGACGCTTACAATGCGAATAAGCGTAAAATAATAAATATGTCTAGTGGAACCCATCCATACCATGCTGCTACTTTAAAAAATGTTCACAATATGTGTTTACATGTATCGGACAAGCATAAAGAGGTATATAAATTATTTGCTGCGAAAGTTTTTCACTATATACACAAAGTAATGAAGACGTATCCACAAGGTAGAACAAGTGAGGATGAAACTAACTTTATAAATTGGGATGATGTATTTAAACCGCTTGATACATTTAAACCTCTCACTATTTAAACAGTTTCAGTATATAAAGAATAGAGAATAAATTATGAGGAAGAAATATAAAGCAGTTAGTACGAATCAAGATTTTGATAAAGTAGGAGGTGGATTAACATCGTCTGCTTTATCGGTTTTAAAAAACGTCATCAAACACATACCGGTAGGTACAGCGTTGAACAGAGCTATTGACGTATTACCATTTGAACTTCATTTACCGGGAGGTTATAGATATTGCGGTCCTGGAACAAAACTAAAAAAGAGATTAGCACGCGG
>JAGFPH010006346.1:7310-17827 GCA_018207615.1 Philaenus spumarius
TTTTTTAAAACCCTTTTTTAGTGAATACTTATGGCCCTAGAGGAAGCTACATACAAAATTTCATTACTCAGGTGCTTACTCAGAAAGGGTTTGAAAAAATCCGAACTTTTAGGAGGGATCAAAGTTATTAAATCACGATTTATTCAAAACTACCGAACGGATTGGAATGAAATTTGGTATGTACCTTCCTCTAGGGCCAAAGTGTTCACTAAAAAAAGGTTTTAAAAAATTGGAAATTTTTGGGGGGTTTGTGGGGTAAAAATTACTAAATCACGATTTCTCCAAAATTAAAGAACAGATTGGAATGGAATTTGGTATGTAGCTTCCTCTAGGGCCATAGGTGCTCACTAAGAAAGGGTATGAAAAATTTCGACATTTTTGGAGGGGTTTGGGGGATCAAAGTTACTAAAATCATAATTTCAGATCTTTCATTATTATGACAATAGTGCTTTTATTATTTAAAATCTCTCTATATATATAAGCCAAATATCACTCACTAACTGATCACTTAAAAAGAATACAATTACGTTAAAAAGACTGTAGATACCAAACACCACGGGCAACGCCGTACGGGTCAGCTAGTTAAATTATAAAAATAACATTTATGAGCGTAGAGAACGAATGCGTAAACTGATTTTTATTTTCTTACCATATAAATATCACGGATTTAAGTAGCTATAATTTTATGTATCATAAGCCATATGTGTCCATTAGCAAATTTTGAAATGGGACGGGTTTTTTGTGAATTTGTAAATAGGTTTCCTAAGGTTCCCCCAGACTATGAACAACTTTACCGAAATCAGATTTGACTTTAAAATATATAAATTGTATATATAAAGATGGTAAGTTTTCAAAAAATCACCAATTATAGACATGTATATAAATAAATGTACAATACTTTGTCTATGGTTTTAGGGACTAGGGATAGTGACACTAAAAACTAATTTCAAACGTTTCCTACTGCATTAGTACGCTACGTTCTATAAAATCTACCTAAACAAATATTAGACATTGCAATAACTGAGGTTATAATTTGTTATATTTTGAAATTGTACTTAGTGCATCACTGAAGACGGCGTCATTGTCGCCGAAACGTGTTTGAACAAATACGCGTATTCTTGGTAAGAACATATATTCGGATCTTTGTCTATCAAGTATACTATCTCACAAATAAAACACAAAATACATTCATAAATGTTGTATACAAACAACACTTAACAACTCTTTTAGAAAGAAAAAACAATGAACAACTAATCCCAAGTTTTCGCTTTTTCATTCTGACAGAGAAAGCTTGACCCGAAGTTATTTTAAGCTGCCTTATCGATTAGTTTGCGGTAAAGGCATGCCTTCTTGAACTCAATACATAACCTGTTAGAGGTGAACGTTTACTGCAACACATGGACGGAATACTAGAAGAAAAACAAAGATGACACTTAGAAAACAGGTCGTATTTTTGTAACATACAAGAATTTACTTCTGAAATAACATACCAATCCATTTCCATTCAATCGTTCAATAATATTATAATACAGAATGTTCATAAAGCCCCTTGAACCTCCTTTATTAGCAAATTTCCATAGGAAAGATGAGCTATTGCAGTGACCCTTATGGTGAGACCTTAGATCGGCAGTGGTAAATGAGCATCGATCATATATCTGCAGAACACGATTTGGGGTGTCATTAAAAATTATACACATATATATATATACTATACATGTTCACACTCTATCAGCCGAATTTTACGTCAGATTTGGTCCAAATTGATACACAAGTCGCTCGAACGAGTTCGTTAGCAAAACAATCTAACAACCGGAACCACTTTTTTGACTAGATTGTAAAGATTTTTCGTATTTGAATAAAAGTTATACTATATGTCCCAAAAGTCCCGGACCGGTTTAATAATTCCTAAACGAAACTAGCTACAGTAATAATATTTCAGACATGACTACTGGCTACAAAAAACTATTTTTGAGTTGTTAGTCACTATTGCCCCTGCCCCCAAAAACCAAATTTTGGGGGTTGCGCCAAATTTTTAAATGTAAACCCCTATCGAGTGACCCATCGCTTTAAAGGTCTCATTGTGTTAATCACAACAGCGCAAACCCGAGGTCGATATCTTGCTCCTGACCAAAATGGCTGACCTTTTAGTGTTTCTTATGGTCATGTAATTTAAAATTGAACATTTTGTATCGTATACAAAGTAAACACATTTAAAGGTTTAAGATATTTTACTTTTTCAGTTGTAATAAACACCGGTGGCCATTTAACAATTGTAAACAGATAACATTTTTGGACTCTCCTACTTTAAGTTCGTTATGACATGCCTTAATCCTTATCATTGCTGGAAAACCCCGCATCAACAAAACAATACCTGCAGCATTGGGTATTATGGCTCAGTTATGAAATTGTGTCTTAGAATAATGTTGTCTAATTTTTCCAGCGTTAATTTTTACATTTATTAGCTAGTTTCGTTTAGGAGTTATTAAACCGGTTAGGGACTTTTGGGACAGTCTGTATATGTATAGATGTATTCGCACTCTAGCGGCCGCATTTTAAGTCCGATTTGGTCCGAATTTGGTACACACGTTGGTCGTCTACGTCGCTCGGACGAGTTCGTTAGCCAAAAAAATAAGCTCGTTTTTTGATCGGAAGTAACAATTTTTTGAGATTTTTCGTTCGAGAATAAAACATTTTTAGAGTATTATCTACAAACATGAACGTAGGATATTATTCTGCACATTTTGTTTTTTTACACGACGCTTGGTTACCCCAAAATAAAAACGTAAAATACCGTAAAAGTACCCGGTTCAAATAAACGTGGGGGATTTTACCGTGGGAGCATCTTCTGATCCGAGGCCCAACGGCCGAGTTTGCACTCTGCGAGCAAAGCGCGCGAAGCAGTCCATAACCCGTGGCCGCAAGACCCAAGGGCAAACTCGCAAAGCGATTTTTTCCGCTGCGAGTGGAACCAAGGAGCGTGAGAGTCGAAGTTGGAGGCTTAGGTGCAAACAAATTCTACTAATATATATCATACACACAGGCATCTATTCAGCGCCTTAATGAGTAGATCAATTTCCCAAATAGTTGGTTGAAACCCTAAAACATATATACTTAATTTTGGAAATACGTTCAACTCACGTCAGCTGCGAGGTTGAATTATTATTTTTGTTACTGAAAATAAGTTACCAAAATTTTTTATATATCTTGTGTTGCATAACAGGACAATTTTTTTTTTTTAATAATGGTTAGAAATACAGTGTAAGTCTAAGTCTCAAAACAATCCTTGTTTCTTTAAATACCACATGTTTCGCCGTTTCACTGACGGCGTCTTCAGGCTGAAGAAAAGAAACTAGACACTCCACTGAATGTAAATAATAATTCAATCGCTCAGCTGAACCGCTGACGTGAATTGAACGAATTTCCAAAACATGTCACATGCTATTACAAATTCCTGGGAAATTACGGGAGTTATGTAGAAAAATAGTTTGGATTGTATATTTTTGTGCAGTAAATTGTTTTCCTGTGTCTGTACATGATTTTGTTTTATTACCAAACGGAACTTAGTTTCAGGACTCACCTCGTATGTTATCTATTATATAAAATGCAATGTCCTGAATGGTGATCAACGAAGAGCCGATTCTATTAAAGCTACAGACTTGAAATTTGTGAGGTACATCCGTCCAATAATTTAGAGGCGCGACAAGAAAGGATTTTGCAAAATTTTGTCTTTAAAGGGTTGAAACAACCCCTAAAATATATCTCAAAACCCCTACCGCCTAGGAAGTGAAATTTGGTCACATATTGCTCTTAGGCAGTAGAGGCGCACTAAGAAAGGATTTTAAAATATTTGGTCTTTAAGGGTTGAAACATCCCCTAAAACAATAAATGGTTTGCTTACTTTCCTTAAAGCTGAAATTTTGTACATTTATTTCTACAAAACACATATAAAAAGTAAATAAGTTTTATATTTTGTTACGTGCTCCTATATGTTGTGAAAATGTGATAAACACCCCTTAAAAGAATAAATATTTATATTTATCCTTTCCTTAAAGCTAGATAGCTGAAATTGTTTACATTTTTATTTTTTACAAAATACATATGAAAAATAAACCAGTTTTACATTTTGTTACGTGCTGCTAAGGGTTGAAAATGTGATAACAACCACTAAAAACAATAAATATTAATTGATATTCTTTCCTTAAAGCTAGAAAGCTGAAATTTGGCACTTATTAATTTTAAGAAAATATTTTAGACGTAAGCTGATCAAAACAATCCCGATCCATACATTCGCATATTAAAGACTTATCTGGGTGATCTGCAAACATATAGCTAAGACTGTGATTTACCAGTCTGTAGATTTGCGGTTGAAAAAGAAGACTCTCTTCGCTCTGATTTTTTTATTGATTTAATTTATTCGGCACACATACCGTGACGAAGACGATTGACGGGCAGACAGTGAACAATAAATACCAAACTAATTGAAAATACATGTTATAATTCACTTTCGTGAAATAATAGATGAAAGAAAACGAGAGAAAAATATTACAATTTATTATGAATCTTAGTGATAAAAAAAAAATCCCTGTAGCGAAGCAGGGGTATTCAGCTAGTCTTTTATATAATTATTGTTAAACCTTTTTATTAGTTTTGATATGTTTGTTTATGTTCCCATTTATTAATTTATATTTTCAATTTTTTTCCTGTGTTTCTAAGTTTAGCCCATAATCTGTTTTTATTTCAGATTGTAAATTTAACTGCTACCATAAATCTTTGTTACTTTCTCACTATACTATATATAGTATAGAGAAAGTACAGTGATCGCAAAAAAATCGATATTGATATTTTTGTGGAAATATCCGTTTTGGGACCCTCTGAGTCCAAAAAAGTGGTTTTTACAAAATGTCTGTCTGTGTGTACAGTATACAAAGCTAGATAGAAAACTATTCGATCGATTTCGAACAAATTTGCACCAATCATATCAAGTAGGCCTGTATAGATGCACTAAAAAGTTTTGAAAATTTTTTAAAAACGACCCTCTTTTTGGCCAAAAGGCCCCCAAAAATCAGTTATTCTTTTTTTATAAAAAAAAACTGCACTAACGATTTTGACAAAATTTTGTTTATTTTTAGCCCTTAATGTACCCTACCATTTGCAAAAAATCGTATCTTTCTAAAAATTCTGGTTTATCTAATAATAATAACTGATTTTTGGGGGTTTTTGGCCAAAAAGAGGGTTGTTTTCAACATTTTTCAAAACCTTTTTTCGTGCATCTATACAGGCCTAATTAACATGTTTGGTGCATTTTTTTTCGAAATCGATGGAATAGTTTTAGTAATAATAATAATATTTATTAGTTCCTCTTCTACTTTAATGTATCCACTCTCCTACTTGAATACAATAATTATGAAGTCACAGTGAATCTGGTTAGTAATTTAAATATCTTTGTGAGTAAGTATATGCCGTTTATTTTCTGGTACCGTTTATTTATAAGTAAATTGGAATTTAGTTCTGCAACCTCAGAACGGGCTTGCCCTGGAGGTTACCAAATATTTTATTCCCCTATGAAATGTATTCTGTGTTATTTCTTTAAGCGTTATTTTATTTTACAGGTTGCTATTTTATTTTATACTTTATTGTACAGGCCGTGAGGTGAGTGATGAAACTCTTGATGCGCGTAGGAGGGGAGGTAGAAGAGGGGAAACATAAACTAAGGTGGTTGTTCCCTTATCAGATGTCCCGCGCATGCGCAAACCTTCTCTTTGCCACTGCGCATCCCCAAGACAGTTTCATCATTCACCTCACTAGTAATAAAATTGTTTTTATTTTTTTTTTTACGTGTTTGTACAATATATACCAGGGAATGAAATAAAAAATACATCTGTTTATATAAGCAGATAACATGGGAAATGGTTTTGGAAACGTTATTAGAAATATTTAGGATTAACCTTTTAAAATTGTTAACTGCAAAAAGACGACATATATGTGCGAAAATACTTATACCAAATTTGAACGCATTATCTTATCTACTTCCAAAAATATAAAGTCTTTTGTAAAAAAAAAACCCAAATGTCGTATAAAGGAAATCAACATGTTTCCGAACCTATAATTTGTAACTTTTATCTCATTTTGACTTAATAAGAAACAGTTCTACAAAACTACGCCAGAGAATTTCGGCACACCCTATATAATGATTAAAAGTTAATTACTCAATCTGTGAGTACGAGAATAATCACCCTGGAGGTTATTGGAAGTAGGGAAAGAGTTTTACGTGAACTACCATCTCGATAATTACACTAAATAAGTTATCTGACACCGATTAGTATATAGAGGGTGTTACGAAAATCCTTGGCGGGTTTAGCAGGATCGGACTGTATACGTTGAAATGAATGAAAAATGTCGGTAACTTTTTTTCGAATTCAGCTTAGTTTAGTCGCAATCCGCCATTTAGTTTATTTACAAAAACTCACTGCAACTCTAAGATATTGGGTTCAAATTTGGTACAAGCATTTAGTGTGTTACGATTTACAAGTGTGACAGACACCGAGAATTTATTTTAATAATTTTCAAAATGGAGGCCGTTACAGATTTTTAACGTTGGATATCTTGAAAAACACAATCTTTACAAAAAATGACAAGAGATAAGATAGGCCTACTTTATTTTTTAACAACAGAAAAAATGGCTATATTAACGTTTCTGTAGTTCAAAAGATATTGACAAAAAAACTAAAAACATAAACGAAAAAGGCTTACTGTATTATAATTCAAGCATCCGTTGTTACATATCTGTACTAACATTATAAAGAGGTAAAATCTGTTTGTTTGTATGTAGGGGGTAATCTCCGGAACTACTGAACCGATTGTAAAAATAGTTTTACTAATAAAAAGCTACACTATTCCTGAGTAACAAGGACAACCGAGTTATAGAAAGAAAAAAACTGAAAACATATTTTCTTGGTAATTGTCTACAACATTTAAAATTAGCCTAAAACCAACATTTCAAAGGAATTGGATTTATCTCATTTATTAAAACTATAAGAATTCAAAAAAGTTGCTTGTAGGCTGATTTCGGATGTTGTACATTGTAGACAATTACCAAGAAAATATGTTTTCAGTTTTTTTTCTTTCTATAACTCGATTTGTCAGTTGACCTACAAAAATGACAAAAATCATTTACTTCTCTTTAAAAAAAAATAAAATATTTTGTCTCTTGTACATTTTTTATGAAGTTAGTGGTTTTCAAGATATTTCATGTTAAACATTTGTAACGGCCGCCATTTCGAAAATTATAAACATAAATGCTTGGTGTTTGGTACACTTGTAAATCGTAACATCAAAAATGCTTTTAACAAATTTGAACACATATTATCTATTTCTGAAGTTACAGTGAGTTTTTTTGTAAAAAAACAAAATGGCGGATTGCGACAAAACTAAGCAGAATACGAAAAAAAGTGACTGAACATTTTAAATGTATTTCATTGTATACAAATCTATCCTGTATAGCCCGCTAAGATTTGTATAAAAGAAGAAGTCCTAACTGACTGATTCATAATCAACGTACAGCCAAAACTGTGATAGCTGGAGACTTATATTTACAGAGTACCTTCATACTATTATGTAGAAGTTCACTAAGAAAGGATTTTGCAAAATATTGATTCTAAGGTTTGGAAATGCTCAATATACGCGGGCTCCCTCCCAGCCCTATAACAGATGAAACAGCTGATGGAGCCCTAAATTCAAAACGGCGAAGTTGGGTACCAATTTCAATGTTAAATAACCTAAACATGCCTTCACTTTTAAGCATATTTTTGTCAAAAAACGAAAGCTGTATTTTTTTCTTAAAGTAAAATAGATTGTGGGTGTTGATTGCGAAGGTTGTTTTCAATATCTCTTTTTGCAACTGAGTAAAAAATTAATAAAGTTTACCATTTTTTACTATTTATATCATTCGTTTATGAAAACAATAAAACAGTTTTTGAAAATGTATTCAGCAATCAACATCCGCATATGACAGTACTTCAAAATAAAACCAAATTTTTTAATTTATTCCACGAATTAACGGGAAAAAATTACTTATTCTGTAGCATTGCTCTTAAGGGAATCAGATTCAATATGGCGGATAGGGAGCCACCCCATTAATTCAAAAGCTTAGCTACACAATTCTAGATGTGTCCTATACTGAACCAACACACGTTTGTTGAATGCATTTTATACATTAATTATCTTAGCAACCAACTTAGAAAATTTAAAATCAGTTAATCATTTCTCTCAACCAAATTTTTTTAGGTCAGGTAAACAAAATAGAAACAAAAAATAAACGGAAAAGGCTTCCTGTATTATAATTTAAACATCCATTGTTACATATCTATACTAATATTATAAAGAGGTAAAATTTGTGTGTTTGTTTGTATGTAGGGGGTAATCTCTGGAACTACTGAACTGAAAAAATAGTTTTACTCATAAAAAGCTACACTATTCCTGAGTTACATAGGCTATAATTAATGTTGATAAAAACTTTTTTTAATTTCAATACTAGTGGACCCAGCAATGCTTCGCTATTGCTTGATTTAATTTAAAGGGAAAGTCGTTATTCCATTTCATTACATTGACTTAAGTAATCGAATTGCAAAATGATTTTTATGCCACTTAAGAATATACTACACAAATTTAGATTTAGATTTTATAAACCTTTAGGCATATAGATAATACAGTAAACCTTTTGTTTGCTTTTACTAAATCTAAAAAAAAAACTGATAGTTGTGAAAAATTGTAAAAAACATGATTTTAAATTAGCCCAATTGGTTGCAAATAAACGTGTTTTGGTTCATTGTAGGCCTAACCTAAAAATATGTTCAGTTTTTCATTCAAATCAACTGTTTTATATATAACTATAAATCTAACCTAAAAAGCTGTTGGTGTTGGAGAATAATATGGTAACGAATGTAAACAAACATGACGTGTTGCTAAGCTTTTTATACGAACAGCTGTTTTTGTGCGCTATGGTCTTGAGTCCATACAAAAGAGGCTGTTCTGTTTTTTTCCAAATTTGAAACTTTTTCGGTAAACTTTTCAAATTTTCTTTTTATAAAAAACTAGTTCGGACTATTACGAACATTTTAATACAAAAAATAGCCAAATTGGTCCAGCCGTTCTCAAGTGATGCGCTTACAAAGGAACAATAATTCATTTTTATTATATAGATTGGTAAATTTAGTCGGGAAAATTTTTTAGGTTAAGCCTAAACTGATGCACCAACACATATGTTTACATTTATTACCCTAGCAACCAATTGAATACAATAACAGATAAAACAGCTGTTTACTCCAGTATTTCCATTAACAGCTGATTTCAAACTTTGAAGCAATTATTTTGGTATTTCTAACTTTTAGGTTAGGTTTTTAAAGTGTAGACCTGAGCCTTGCTGGTTCTTTTGACCTTTATTATAACTGCTGTTATAAAATATACATAATAATTTGATTTGATCATTCAACATTATTTACCATTTTAGTATTTGGGGTTATTATTAATCCTACACCTTTATAATAAACAAAAGATAATATGATTATGTGTGTTGAAGCAATGAATACAGAATACTATTTGTTTTCTGTATTCATTGGTTGAAGGTTCCAACGGGGTTGGCTTGCGGAGCACGCGGGGTTTCCCCTAGTCACAAATAAAACAGCTGATTTGGATTATAAGCTAAACACAATTTTAGGTTAGGCCTATACTAAACCAACACACGTTTCTTGAAGAAAGCGAATTATTCTTCACAACCAACTGTTTTTTTTTTTTTTTTTTTTTTTTGGTTAGGTATAATTAGTTATAGTTAGCAAACACAAATAAAGAAAAGGGCTTACTATATCATAATTCAAACACCTATCACTCCACAGATAGGAACTAAACACTTTTCATTTATTTCAATGTACAGCCCACTAAGGTTTAGAGTAGACTATGCATGCCTAGAAGAGTGCTGACCACTCACCTCATCGTAGATAAAGTTATCGATTTCCTCCAAAGGCCGTCCGTAGAGCCTGCTGGGAAACGGCTCAAACTTGCACGGCAGAACAGATCCGTCTTCCACACTGAGCTTCCTCCGCGGTTGGAACCCGTAATCCCTGACGAGTTGGATAGTCTTACTCTCGTGTTTGTCCAAAGACTCTCTGGTGAACGGTTTGACTTGTACCCTAACGACCGGTTTACCGGAGGTCGAAGCGCCGTCCGAGGCGGCTTGTGCGGCCGCCGCAGCATGCTTCTGCGCCAAGGACGCTTGCCTTTGCGCCAGAAACTGGCTGTGGCTGGGCAGTGCTCCGGGCAATCGGACCGGGAACATGTTTTCACTCGCGTTTCACTTTACAAGTTTTTTTACGCTGTTTCGCGTTCTTGGTGCGCTCTTGTCCTGTTCCCATTGCCGGTAGTGTTTAGATCATGAGTCTATAGGAGTAAAGTCGACGGTGAAACTACACACTTCACTATACTACATTATACACATTTATTTACACATATGTACACGTTTTTTCTCC
>JAGFPH010006346.1:36716-49716 GCA_018207615.1 Philaenus spumarius
TATTTAAAGTGTACTTATTACAAACTAATCTTTTAAGATTTAGGAAAGTTAGCGTATTTCCTATTTCTTGTCCACGTATACGCGCAAAATATTAAGGGCAAATCAAATTGAAATAATAGGCAAGTGACGTCCCGAACGTGGGCGAAGAACTTGCAAATTTAAAAAATTTTAACAATTACGCGTGTGCGGCGTGGCAAGTGTGCGCCGAACGTGAAGGCGAAAAAGCCTTTTGACCCCGAGAAGAAAGAAATTTTAAAAGTTTGCGTGTAGGCGGCGTGGCAACATGTATTTACATTTATTACCTTAGCAACCAATTGAAGAAAATAACAGATAAAACAGCTGTTTGCCCTAATATTTCCATTAACAGCTGATTTCAAACTCTGAAGCAATTATTTGTATTCCTAACTTTTAGGTTAGGTTTTCATTAAAGTGTTGTGTATAGAAGGTTCCAACGGGGTTGGCGTGCGGAGCAAGCAGGTATTTCCCGTAGTCCGTTTATATACAGAGATGGGATCAATTTGAACAACATATTTACTCACATAACAAACAATATCTGGTAGGGGTCCCCCTGGCCACGACCTTGTGTTGAAATTAGATATCCCAGGTATCACTGTTTGCCTATAAACGACTTATCCTCTCCGATCTGCCACATCGATTATCTACCAAACAGATATGAAGATATCAGATAGACAACACAAAGCGTGTTACCGTCCCACTTCTATGTCAATGTCAGACTCAGAACACAGATTGTACATTACTCGGTTCTCTAGTTAATTAATTGTAGAGAATTAAGCGTTGAATCTGTGACAACGGATGTAATACATGTCATGTACTTTCCGCCTCAGCATTGTAGCCCGTCCCCATGGATAATGTTTAACTGACAAACGTTCAGCTTAAACTTATTTAGGAAAGTTGAAAATTCAAACCTAAATTGTTTAAAAGGGAAATGTCAAGTCATTCGCAAGAAGGAATTTTGCCAACTATGACTATGATTAGAATGGCAAAGGATTTCCTAAAAACCTTTCAATTTTAGTACAGGGGTGATGTAATCCTGCAAGTGATATTAAAATCCGTAGACGGTATCATCAGTTTGGAGACACCGGTATCATCAGTTTACAAACTAGCCCACAGCACAGTTCCTCCATGCTATGTACATCTCATAAGCTCATACCTCGACAGCAGAGGGTTTCAGGTTGCTGTCGAAGGTACACTTTCCACTTCTAGACCCATCGAGGCAGGAGTTCCCCAAGGCTCAGTTCTTGGTCCGTTACTGTACCTTCTGTACACCAACGAAATTCCAGTCATCCCCAAAGTACCACTGCTACTCTTTGCTGATGATGCTATATTCTACTACAGAACTCTGAACCTGGAATATGGCTCGTTGGTCATTCAACAACAGTTGGATGCCCTACAGCCGTGGCTCAGGAAGTGGAGAACTGCAGTAAACACAGACAAAACGCAAGCCATCCAATTTTCTCTACTACGTAGATTTCCTAAAGTCCAATTAACTCTAAATAAATCACCCATAGCATGGACCCGCAAAGTCAGATACCTTGGAATCATGGTTGACGCTAAATTAAACCTGTCCCATCACGCCAAGCAAACTCTGTCAAGGGCTAAATCCGTCCCTGGCAGACTCCTTCCAGTCATTCACGCCAAGAGCCCTCTACCACTTCGTATCAGATTGTCCATGTACAAAACATATATCAGACCGGTACTTACGTTCGCAGCTCCAGCTTGGTACTCTTTTCTATCTGTTTCTTGGAAGAAAAAGTTTGATTCCTTCCAGAACAAAACTCTCCGTTGGATCACCAACTCCCCATGGTACGTATCGAACGTCACCATCTCTCAAGGGCACAAAATCCCCACACTCGAGGACTTCATCCTAAAATTAACACATAGAGTCAAACACAGAGCCGAAGGGTCTCTAACACACACACATCAAACAGATCATCACTGATCCTGCACCTGCGCAGGTCAGAAGAAAGCGCCCCTTATGTCTGGTTTACGAATCACCATAAGTATCCAAAAATCCAAGCTCTATTCATAAACATCACACACTTTCGTAGTCAATCCCAGTCTATTCCATCGATCCACCATCTCATTCCCACTCAAAATTTATTCCAAATTTAGTCATAAAATTTCAATAAAATCATTTTCAGTTACAGATAAGCAGCCATTGTTATAAAACAGATGCTGTCTTCCACCAAGACTACGGTCTTGCCAATTTGCCAGAGAAAGATTTTCTGGATCTTGTCGTCTTCATATTTCACATTACTGGACAAGCGAACACTCATAATGTGTCAGCAAATTCCCACGTGAAGGTACTGTTGCAACGAGACTTTTGTGCCATATCCAGGCGGTAAATTTATGTCCCTTTCTTTGTTGCTGAAGCAACAGTAACTGGCGTATCTTATCTTATCTGATGTGCTACAACTATGGCTCTTTCCTCAATTGGAAGCTGAACCGCAGAACTTTAATTGGCAGCAAGCTTGGTAAAACTCAGTACGCGATTGGTTAAACGTTGTAGCCAACCGTTGGATCGGCCGCAAGGAGTGGGATGACAGAATTTGTTTTTCATGGCCTTCGCGATCACCCGATCTGACACATAACGCGTTTTAACTTTGGGGGTTCATAAAGGAACAAGTGTATGTACCTCGCTACCAGTTGGCCTAACCGTCTTAAGAAACAGTATTGAAGCAGTATTTGCAACAATTGCTCCAGACAGACTGAACAAGGTTTGGGGCGAACTCGGCCATCGTCTCGATGTGTGCCGAGTGACGAATGGTGCTCACATTAAACACTTGTGAGTGTTTCAGTTGCTCTTTCATTTGATGCATTATTAATAATTGTAAGTTAAATGTAATAAATACTACAAAGACTTAAAACCCCGATATTCATTTTGAAACACCCTGTTTATTAAGCAAATGTAATGCAGCACATCCCCAACAAAGAGAATAAGTGCATGTAAACATAAAACATAACCATACATCTTAACATCTGCGTGCTCGAATGATTCACCATCAACCACCTAAACCAGCCCCCAGGGTGTTCATGGTGTTCATTGTACGCCCATTCACGAGGGGCCCCTGAGGACGTGATCAAATTTCAACCCTCGGAACCATCAGGTGCCGGAGTTACGGAAGTTTGAAAATCGCAATTTTACACATATTTCTACTTCTTGCGCTCCTTTGTCGCGGCTACAGCCTCAGAGACATAACGGATCGTACAGAAATTTTACACACACATTCGTTATGCTTTAACGAAGTGACTTTTGTGCAACTTATTTCTCCCAAACGGAGGAAGTAAATTTTTAGGGTTTGGTTAGCTGAAATTCGGCACACTTATTCGATCGTCCTCTCTTAGAAAGTAGTCAAAATATTTTAACAATCGGATCAGTAGAAGCCGTGTTATAATTGCTTAAAAACGTTATAAGTTATTAGCCTACACAATGGTTTATTAGCAAATTTCCAAAGGTGAAATACTTTAATGGTGAAACCCAAGGTCGGGAGAAGTCAATGAGCACAGAGCATGGTTCCCAGAACACGTATTCGGGTGTCATTAAATATATATATATATATATATATATATATATATATATTTATATATGTATGTATGTATGTATAAAAGTGTTCGCACTCTAACGGCCGCATTTTACATTCGATTTGGTCCAAATTTGGTACACACGTGTTTTTTCAAAGTCGCTCGACGAGTTCGTTAGCCAAAAAAATCCAACAACAGGAAGCACTTTTTCGTACCGAAATGAAAATTTTTAGCTTTTATCTAAAAAAAATATATAAATATAAGAGACTACTCTGCACATTTTGTTAATTTTTACACTACCTAATAGCTCGTATGATTCTCCGAAAATCGATTAAAACGTAAAATACCATGAAGGAACCTGGTTCAAATCGACGTGGGGAATTTTACGAAAGGGGCATATTCTGATCCAAATCCAACGGCCGAGTATTTACGCTGCGAGCGAAGCGAAGCGGTCTATAATCTGAAGAAGCAAATTTTTCCGCTGCGAGTGGAACGAAGCAGCTCTTGAACCGGAACTGGAGGCTGTGGTACAAACAAATTCTACTAATATATTTCGTACACGAAAACCGCTATCCAGCGCCTTCGTGAGTAGAGCAATTTCCCAAATAGTTGATTGAACCAATAAAACATAAAACTTAAATTAGTTCAAATCACGTCAACGGTTCAGCTGCGCGATTGAATTATTTTTCTTATATGATAGGTAAATGTCAGAAATAAGGGGTTTGACACTTTTATTTTGCCGCCATTTTGACAGGGTTGTTTTTTGGGGGCATAGCCTGCTCTGCCCAAAACTTATTACAAACCACGTATGTAGAAACTGTCTATCAAATAAATAAAACTTTTGCAACGCAACAAAGGATGTAACAGATTGAAACATTGCATGTTGAACATTTACCTAAAATATTCTGTAGTCATTCCTACTCGGCGCAGTCCGCTATTTAATTGTAAAGTTTGCCTGTGGCGGTTTTGGGTTTGAAAGATTGTACCAAGCACTGTTTGTAATTACAATTCTGCAACTGCTTCGTATTCCAAGATATTATAAACAAAGCCTATTTTTATTCCATTTGCTAAATTTATAGGCGTTTTGGCGATGATTTCTATGGAAATAATTTTAATACTTTTATAATTTGAACATGAGTGTTATAATTAAACCTTTCCGTATTTAATAAAGTCCATAACATTTTCAAAGACACTCTTTTTATATTAAATATCGGCGTGAATCCTGGCACTTGGCCTCGCCCTGGCGCGATGGGCCGGGGGTGTGGGGAAAGGGCGTAAGTGGAGAAAAAAAAAAAACATTTTCCCACACCGCTTGCTAATGTGCCTCATCCTTCAAACAAACTAGTGGATGTTTACCTCACCCTTAACACGTTCACTGCTACGTATTTCCTATGCTAGGAGCTGACCTTTTATTTTTTAATTTAAAGCCTAAATGAGTAGAAATTACTTTATTTTTTATCCTTTCTGCTTAATAATCACTAATATTTTAAAGGGGACGCACATATGCGTCCACAGTAGATAGGCTTAAATTGGCGTGCGAAGCACGCAATGCATTGTGTATTGAAAATACTCCCAACACGAGGGATGGCGTGCGAAGCACGCAATGCATTGTGTATTGAAAATGCTCCCAACAACGAGGGCTGGCGTGCGAAGCACACAATGCACTGTGTATTGAAAATACCCCCAATACGGGGGTTGGCGTGCGAAGCACGCAATACACTGTGTATTGAAAATACTCCCAACAACGAGGGTTGGCGTGCGAAGCACGCAATGCATTGTGTATTGAAAATACTCCCAATATGGGGGTTGGCGTGCGAAGCACGCAATGCATTGTATATTGAAAATACTCCCAACACGCGGGATGGCGTGCGAATCACACAATGCACTGTGTATTGAAAATACTCCCAACAAGCAGGATGGCGTGCGAATCACACAATGCACTGTGTATTGAAAATACTCCCAACAACGAGGGTTGGCGTGTGAAGCACACAATGCATTGTGTATTGAAAATACTCCCAATATGGGGGTTGGCGTGCAATGCACTGCGCGTCGGCCCCTTCTCATAGTGTTCAGTGTCAAGCTCACATGTGCGTCATTAGCAATACACGTGTTAAACAGAGTTGTACCGGGTACTGATGTTTTTAGTCAGGTTAGTAGCGGTTTGCTCAAGCGCCAGCATTCGCGCTGGTATCTGTACCAATATAATATTACTATTCAAAAAGAACTAATTTTGACAAGAGACGAAATTTTCAAAAAGGGTAACGACAACAATTTAAAGCTCATAAAAATGCGTACGCAGAAGGGGTAGGTTTTTTTACAAGATTTTTCTATATAATAGCGATGTAAACCTAACCTAAAAATGCTGTTGTTGTTCAAAAAATTAACCGATTCTAAATTTTCCAAGTAGGTTGCTGTGTTTTTTTTAATTTTTTTAATGCGTTGGTTCAATACAGACGTAACCTAAAATTTTATGAATCTCTTGATCCAAATCAGCTACTATAAGTTATTTATAATACGTAACAACAACTATTTGATTTGAATTATAATATTAATACAATACTAGAGGGCTCAAACCCTGCTCGCTTCGCCCACCAACCCCAACGGCGAAGCAAATGCAAATAGATTATTATATACTATGATATTTTCACGGGAATGACGATTGATTATTACAGAGATTTCGTGTTTGGCATTACATAACCTAAAAAAATGCTTTTAGGGAATAATAATTACCTGATTCTAAATTTGCCAGTTTGTTTGCTACGGTAATAAATCTAAATGCTTTCAAGAAATGTGCGCGCTAAAAGAATAACCTAAAATTGTATTAAGCTTCTGATCCAAATCAGCTGTTTTATTTGTAATATGTAACAACAGATGTTTGAATTGTAATACGGTAAGCATTTTTCGTTGATTTTTGTTTCTTTTTGCTTTTAGTTTGTTATTTAACCTAAAAAAACGGTTGGTTGTTAAGAATAATAAACTTACTCTAAATTTGCCAAGTTGGTTGCTATGATAATACATGTAAATGTTTTCAAGAAACATGTGTTGGTCACTATAGATCTAACCGGAGATTGTGTTAAGCTCTTAATCCAAATCAGATGTTTTATTTTTAATATGTAACAACAGTTTTTAAATTATAGTACAGAAGGATTTTTTCGTACATTTTTATTTGTGTTTGGTTTTATTTTGTTAACCTAATCTAAAAGCTGTTGGTAGTGAAGAATAATTCCCTGATTCTAAATTAGCCAATCGAACGTAGTTTCAAGAAACGTCTGTCGGTTCAGTATTATAGGCATAACCTAAAATTGTGTTAAGCTTTTGATCCAAATCAGCTGTTATACTTGTAATACGTAAGAACAGATGTTTGAATTATAATACAGTAAGCATTTTCGCTTTTAGTTTTTCTAACCTAAAAAAGCAGTTGGTTGTGAATAATAACAAACTGATTCCAAATTTTCTAAATTGGTTGCTATGACAATGAATGTAAATGCATTCGACAAACATGTGTTTCTAAGGTTTTCATCCGAATGTATTTATTGGTCTGTTACAGGACTGGGCGTGAACCCAATATTTTCACAATTGTTGTGCTTTAAAATTAAAATGTTGTAAAATCCTTTAGTATACGTCTATTACCACATACGTATATACCTTTCAATTTGCGTATTTTTATTGTAAGTAGTTTTTGCTCTACGTTGATTCTAAGTTAGTCGGGACAAAGCCGCGAATATTTATATAGATTACTACGGGAAACCCCTGCGTGCTCCACCCGCCAACAAAATTGGAACCTTCTATACACCTAATCATGTTATGTTTTCTTTATAATAAAGGTGTATGATTAATAATAATCCCAAAGCTAAGATGGTAAATAATGTTAAATGTTCAAATCAAATTATTTCATATATTTTATAACAGCAGTTACAATAAAGGTTAAAAGAACCTGCAAGGCTCGGGTCTACACTTTAATAAAACCTAACCTAAAAGTTAGAAATACAAATAATTGCTTCAAAGTTTGAAATCAGCGGTTAATGGAAATATTAAAGCAAACAGCGTTTTTATCTGTTATTTTATTCAATTGGCTGCTATGGTAATAAATGTAAATTCATGTGTTGGTTTTTCAGTCTAGGCCTAACCTAAGAATTTCGTAGGACTAAATTTACAAATAACGAAATTAAAAATGTTTTTACAAAAATGAATTATGGAATATCTTGCTCAGGGATAGTGTAGCTTTTTATCAGTAAGACTATTTTTTTTCAATCTGTTCAGTAGTTCCAGAGATTACCCCCTACATACAAACAAACAAATTATACCTCTTTATAATATTGGTATGTATACTATTAGTTTAATCAAATAAATGTAAGACCAATCAAAAGCGTTGTTTATTGAGCTTAGGTAAGCCAATTACGATTCCTACTGTACAGTTTAAACTTCAGTATACGAGCGGCTAAACAACAAGACAAATGACACGCTTCGACAACAACATGTCCAACTGGAACCATTATTTACAGAATCGCAAACACAGTTAATGTATTCTCTCAGGGTCTTGATTTCCTTCGACCGTCCGTTAGTGAAACTTTTCAGAGCAATTTCGCCTGGATGAGGCGAAGAGTGAAACGCTTCAACTTCACCAGCAGTTGAAAGGAATGAGTAGGACAATCGTTTCTACTCTCTCTGTCACACGCACTCTGCTCGCAGTGCGTACCGTGTGTATACGTAACATTCTCTCTAGCCACGGCAGCATGAGTTGGAATGATCGATACGAGAATTGAAACGGGTTCCCTTCTCCTCCAACCGGCTGTTGAGAAGAATAGACAGTCTACGCGCATGCACCGCGTATACTGTGTTAATACGTAGCATAGGGAACCAGTAAACACAGACGTATTATACAGTACCTTAGCTGAACACGTTTTAATATTTATTTAATTTATCGATAACTTCTTCAATTTCTCTTCGTCACTTAAGTCATAGACAGTCTACGCACATGCGCCGCGTATACTGTGATAATACGTAGCATAGGGAACCAGTAAACACAAACGTATTACACAGTACCTTAGCTGAACACGTTTTAATATTTATTTAATTTATCGATAACTTCTTCAAAATTCAGTAATTTTGAAAACTTGTCGCTCACGACATTTAAAAAAATTTTATTCCATTTCCACTTTACCAATCTTACAATTATAATTTATAAAATGTAAACAAAGTATTAAAGCTAATGGACGAATTTAGCAGTTTTAAGTTTTAACTGTTGTTTATAGTTTTCAGTTCTTTTTGTTTACTCCGCCCTTCAAAATAAACTACTTAGGCCTGCAAACAATAGTGTCCATGTCGTTAGGGATTTTCAACTTGGTAAATGTACAGAGCCTATAATTTAATATTTTACTCAAAGAACTGAAATAAATTTTGGAAAACAGAACAAAAAATCATACATTGTATTATATGCTCACTTACATCAATGATTTTAATCCCAAATATTTTAGATTCAGTCATTTAGGCAAAGCTTGTATTGTTCATTTTAAAAGCCACTCGATTTTTCATCGCCAGTAGGCCTATATTTATAAATTAACAGACGTTCAAAGTTGTATGATAAATATCAGTAATTCAGACCAATAGTCCAAGACAGTTTAGTGATAGTTTAAAGTATAGTTTTATGTTTGTTTGTCTCATACTTCAGCTACCATAAATCCACAACGATTTAATCATAAATCCACACAGCTGTCATCTTATATTACGAATTAATGAAAATTAATGAATAAAAGAAATATTTCATTTAATTAGGAGATAATTTCTTCTATTATACTCCACATGACCATTTCCTAATTCTGAAATAACAAAATCATCAACAAAAACAATTTGGATACGATCTTGTCAACCACTGTTTGCTATACTTCCGCCATCCTACCCTCTTTTGCTCACATAGACCGTCTTTTATCCAACACGTTTAAGGGCTGAGGAGGAACAATACCACCCAAGTAAATGCATCGAACTCAACCTTGAGTTCAACTAGAATATCCCTCGAGTGCAACTAGAATATCACTTGTAGTTTTATTAACGGCGGTCCTGTTTCTGATACCATACGCATGCAAATGTTAATTTTGCTGAAAACTCCATCGCATATTTTGTTGAAAACTCCATCACATATTTTGCTGAAACCTCCATCGCATATTTTGCTAAAAATTCCATCGAATATTTTGTTGAAAACGACATCTCATATTTTGCTGAAAACTCCCATCGTACATTTTTCTGAAAATGTCGGCGGTTCAGCTGCGTAATCTAATTATTCTCTTTTACGCTTAATATTTTAGACACAACTGACGGTTGAACATAGAATTTCAAGCCTGTCAGATTTGCAAGTAGATTGTACCTGCAAGTGCAAGTAGACACCACGGAGATCTGGTGGTTTTTACATAATATTATACGTATTTATTTGTGTTAAAGTATGGCGATGCGTTTTATAATCACATGAGTGTAAATATGTCTTCCCCAAACTTGTATTGTCATGAAGACAACAAGAAAACAAATAAAATGACCGGACTTCGTATTTCCTTGTTCAAGACAAATGTATTTTCTTGCAGAGTAGAAAGTTAAGAATTAAGCTGGAGCCTTAGCTTGCAACCATTAATCTTCCGGCAATGTGGATAATCTCATCGGAGACACATTGTGCACAAGTCTGGGAAACGTCAAGCCTAAAGCATTTTTCATATTTTCCTGTTCAAGCAATCAACTCATATTTAAGCACATCTGTAAGTCAATTCGTGAATTACAAAATAATAGGTATAGCATGAGCATTGCGTCAAAATAATTCGACCACGCAGCTGAACCGCTAACGTGAGCTGAGCGAATTTCCAAAATTAAATTTACATGTTTTAGGGTTTCAAACACCATTTGGGAAATTGGTGTACTCACGAATAGCTGCCTCTGTGACGAAATTAGTAGAATTTGTTTGCACTTAAGCATCCAGGTTCGACTCACTCGCTCGTTTGTTCCATTCGCAGCGGAATGGTGTTTGCTACCTCAGGTTATAGACAGTTTCGCTTAGCTCGCAACTCTACAAACCCGGCCGACGGCCTCGGATCAGAAGATGACCCCACGGTAAAATCCCCCACGTGGATTTGAACCGGATATACTTTTATGGTATTTTGGTATTTTACGTTTACTCGATTTTTGGGGAACCAAGCGAGCTATAAAGTCGTGTAAAAAACAAAATGTGCAGAAAATTAAAACAATACCCCAGTAAATGTTCATTCTAGTACGAAAAGTCTCAGAAAAATAGTTAATCCAGTCAAAAAACATGCCTCCTGGGGGTTTTTTGGATCGTTTTGGCGAATGAAATCGTACGAGCGACTTAGACAACCAACGTACACCAAATTTTTACTAAATCGGACTTAAAATGTTGCCGTTATAGTGCTAACACTTATATGTACAAAAATATACATATATGTGTAACATTTTTAATGACACCCCCAAAACGTGTTCTGGGGACCATGATCGATACTCATTGACTACTCCCAATCTAGGTATCACGATAATATTATAAAGAGGTAAAATGTGTTTCTTTGATTGTAAGTAGATAAACCTCACTTCAGACATTATACAGAATGTCCCACGAAGAAAAGGAGAAACTCTCAGGACTTGTTCTTCAGGTGAAAATAACAAAAAAAGTTCATGTCATTTGACCGAAAACTCTTCGTTTCCCAGATATCCGCCATTTTGTTTTTTTGTGCAAAATAATTCATATCTAGAGAACGGTTTGACTGATTGAGTTCAAACTTGGCATGAAGCTTAACCTAACGATGGTATATCTCAAGAAAAATAATCGATACTATCGAATCTTGAGTTTCAAAATGGCGGCTGTTTGAAAATTTCAAACCTAAATAACTCAAAAACCGTACATTTTAACGAAAAATGTCAAGATACCTTTTTTATAGCCCTTTTGATTCCCTATAGGGTGGTGTAACTGTCAAAACAATCGGATGAAGGATAATAGATAAGTTAAAGGTAATGACAGCAAATGTACATACAATATTGCTGTGTTTACTGTGTTGGTACAGTATGCCGGGTTGAACAAACCAATTATTACACATAACTTAACTATTATCCTTCATCCGATTGTTTTGACAGTTACACCATTCGATAGGGAATCAAAAGGGCTACAAAAAAGATATCTTGACATTTTTCGTTAAAATGTACGGTTTTTGAGTTATTTAGGTTTGGAATTTTCAAACAGCCGCCATTTTGAAACGCAAGATTCGATAGTATCGATTATTTTTCTTGAGATATATCATTGTTAGGTTAAGCTTCATGTCAAGTTTGAACTCAATCAGTCAAACCGTTCTATAGATATGAATTATTTTGCACAAAAAAACAAAATGGCGTATATCTTTTAAACGAAGAGTTTTCGGTCCTATGTTTATATGAACTTTTTTTGTTATTTTCACCTGAAGAACAAGTCCTGAGTGTTTCTCCGTTTCTTCGTGGGACACCCTGTATAACAGCTGCAAACCGCTGTTTGTAAACATATTAGGCTTACTGTATATATTATTAGGCCTGCAAACATAAAATTATTTTAAACTGTCACTATATCGGGCTATTGGTCTGAATCATTATTATTTTATTACAATCGTGAAATTTTAAACTTTTGTTAATCAACTCCCATAAAAACGAGTATACGTCCGTACGTACGTGAGTAACGATACAATATAACATCTATAATACTTAAACAAAACCTAGCGTGGATTATACTTTGGGGTTATGTTTACAACTTCAATCAATAATATAATGTCTTGTAAAGTTTACTTTTTAAAACGAGTTGTAGAGTAGAACTAATGTAACGTATACTTATTTTCCTTGCTCTTTCTAACAAGATGTACAACACGGTTATATAACATGTTACACAGTGTAAACGTGGTTGTAAACGAAGAAACGTGAGGGGCCCACAATCAGTATTTTGTTCTCCTACAAACTACAGTAGGTCTATATTAGGTTCAAGATTTTTGGAACGAAGTTCCTTACCGCGGGTTGCTGTAGGAGTTAACAAATAGACAATGTAATGCGAACGAAAAAAAGGGTTATTAACTGGTAGCTATGGCAATGGAAATATAAAATACGAGTAACAAGAACGCGTTATCCAATTGGTTGCTATGGCAATGAATGTAAATACATTCAAGAAACATGTGTTTTGGCTCATCAATTTAAATTAAGAGACGATCGGTTCTGTCCGGCGTAGTTCAGGTATTATCGTCAAGCGCTCAAATACATTCAATAAACATAAAATGTTGGTTCATCAGTCTAGGCCTAACCTAAAATTATTGTGAGTACTGTATATTTAATTTATTTTACCTGCCTTAACGGCAACTTACATACAATAATTTAAGGTTAGGCCTAGAAAGTAATTTTAAGTCTAGGCCTAACCTAAAATAGTTGAATGTATGTTGCCGTTAAGACAGGAAAAATGAATTAAACA
>JAGFPH010006346.1:49726-60546 GCA_018207615.1 Philaenus spumarius
ATAGTTGAATGTATGTTGCCGTTAAGACAGGAAAAATGAATTAAACAAACAAGCAATAGTTTTAGGTTAGGCCTAGACTTATGAACCGAAATTTTATGTTTATTGAAAGTATTTACAATGAACGGACATTTAACTGTGTTTACCATCTTAGCTTTGATGTTATAATTAATTCTACACCTTTATTATAGCCTAATAACGTATGGAAACAGTAAATCTATATAATAAAAATGAATTGCTGTTTCTTTGAAATCGCATCAATTGAGAACTGCTGGACCAATTTGGCAATTTTTTGTTTTAAAATGTTCGTAATAGTCCGAACTAGGTTTTTATATAAAGAAAAATTTGAAAAGTTTCCCGAAAAAGTTTCAAATTTGGAAAAAACTAAACAGCCTCTTTTGTATGGACTCAAGACCATAGCGCTCAAAAACAGCTGTTCGTATAAAATGCTTAGTAACACATGTTTGTTTACATTCGTTACCATAGCAACTTTAGCAAATTTATAATCAGTTTATTATTCTTCAAAACCAATAGCTTTTTAGATTAGATTGACAAATTAAAAGCAAACACAAACAAAAATCAATAAAACATGATTAGGCCTACTATATTATAATTATTCAATTTAAACATCGGTTGTTACATATTATTATAAATAAAACAACTGTTATGGATCAAAAACTGAACATAATTTTAGGTTAGGCCTACAATGAACCAAAACACTTTTATTTGCAACCAATTTCTCTAATTTATAATCGGGTTACTATTCTTCAAAAACCAAAACAGCTTTTTTAGGTTAGATTGCCAAACAACACAAACAAAAATCAACGAAAAATGCTTACTGTATTATAATTCAATTCAAACATCGGTTGTTACATATCTATTTACTTACATATATTATGCTGTTTAAAATATTGTTTATATAAATTGTTGACATAAACACCATTTGCAATTCAATAACTTAAGTCAAAAGAATGAAATTTGATAACTACCCTTAAAATTAAATAAAGCAATAGCGAAGCATTGCCGGGTCCACTAGTATTTGAATAAAAAACAGTATAATAATAAACGGCAAGTGAAAGATTAAAATTATGTGTGTATGTTGAAGTTAAGGCCGGTAAAAGAATTGAAGAAAAGGCGTGATGAACTTCGTTACTGACGGGGGTCCCACGACCGCGCACATTTGCGTTTTTGAATAATTTATTATTTAGATGAGTTACTTTTGGTATACCCGGTATAATTGATTTGAAGCGTCAACAAACTTGTATCCATTCACAAACTAACAATTACACTAATGGTGTAATTAGGATGTGCGTACAAAAATATTGTGATTTTCCCCCTCAATGACGCTCTATTCGCCTGAAATAATCCATCTTAATTAATAAATTAACGACCATAACTAATTGCGAGTTATTTCCGAGAAACAATGCTGCATGCCAAACTGTTTACTGAAATGCCTGAATATTCCAACAGCGTGGTATACACGGTTATTTATTTAACTAAACTAAATGCGTTTAGATTGTTTATACGGTTTCGATCTATTTTAACCACTTTATAAATAAATACCAGCTGATTCATAACAGCTGACTTTAAAGTAAACGATGGAAAAATAGCTCACACGCCCGTAAAGAAAACTGTATCTATATATAACCACAAAACTTGTCGTCCTTTTTTCTCAGCTTGTGTGCATCGTAGGAGAAATTCGCGCATACCGTTAGAAAGGTAGTGTCCTGTAGATGAGCAGAATCCCATTATAATTTACATCGGTCCTCAGGGATACGCCCCAGTGGCCCTCAAAGTTTCAATGTTAATCTTATGGAAGGTCAATCTTAAGGAAGAAGAAGAAATATTTCTTTTGATTTTATCAGGGGCACAAAAAACAGCTGTTCGTATGAAAAGCTTATAACAGCTGATTTTGATCAACAGCTGATTTTGATCAACAACTGATTTTTTTTTTTTTTTTTTAATATATATTTATTTTCCGGTTCAATGTTTCTACATTATGCACAGAAATTGTAACAATGGTACCATAACATTAGTGGGTTCGCTTCATTGAAGTCACCCTGTGACATGAATAATATTTAGTAAAAGAAAACAGGAAGAGAAAAAAAATTACAAAATTACATTAGATAACGAAATAGATTGGAATAGAGTTTTACTAAGCATGTATCTTTACTAACAAGTCTTGAGGTAGTCTAGCTTTGAGTCTTGAAGTTATTGGTTGTCCAAGGTTAAAAAACACTGCACCAGAGAAAAAATTTAATGACATCATGAAATTTCTTGTAACTTTTTTAATAAAGACACTTATAGGATCTATACCTAGTTCTTTGTGAAGTTGTTCATTTCTTACAAACCAAGGGGAATTAACAGCAATACGTAGAATTTTGTTTTGAAATACTTGTAATTTTTTAATTTTTGATGAGCACAAGGATAAACCCCATACCGGGCAGGCATAAGTCATCAATGGTCGTAGTATAGATTTATAAATCAGCACTGTTGAAGATGCATTTAGTGATGATTTCCGATTTATAAGAGGATAGAGTTGGGCAAGTCTTGCATATGCTTGATTAAGTTTAATATTTAAATGAGCAGTCCAGTTTAATTTTTTGTTAAGATATACTCCTAAATATTTAATGCAACTATCTGATGGGTTCCAGTTTAATGATGTATTGCATATTTTTATTTTCGGAGGATCATCGTACTTTCTTAGTGAGAAGATTTTTGTCTCGCATTTATTTGCATTTAATTTAATTCTCCATTTAGTAAACCAGGCCAAAAGTGTGTCAATACATGACTGTAGAAGTGATGAGGTTGTTATTACATCGTGATCTTGAACAATTATTGCTGTGTCGTCTGCATATAACGCTAAAGTAGAATTTTGGGGGATTGGAATATCGGACATAAATATATTAAAAAGTAATGGAGCCAAAATTGATCCCTGTGGAACTCCTGCTTTAATGTCTTTAATCGTTGAAAAGGAAGAGTTTATACGAACAGCAAACGTGCGGTTTGAGAGAAAAGATCTCAATATCTCTATAAGGTAAAATGGCAAACCTATATTATACAACTTATACAATAACCCATCGTGCCAAACTCTATCAAACGCTTGAGCTACATCTAAAAATGCAGCAGCTGAGTGCTTTTTATCTTCAAAGCCTTGAACAATTTTTTCTGATAATCTCAATAACTGAAGAGTTGTAGAATGTTTAGGACGGAAACCAAATTGATGGGGTGGAATACTTGTAGCGCCATCAGTGTGTAGTAATATTCGTTTTTGGATAACCTTTTCTAATATTTTGGACAAACTTGGTAGGAGACTAATCGGTCTATAACTTGAAGGATTATTTGCTGGTTTCCCGTGTTTATGGATGACTATAACTTCGGCATGTTTCCAGTAAGATGGAAAATGGCCTATATTAAGACAAGCGTTGAATATTGCGACTAATAAATCTAAAGCTTTGCTTGTTAAATTTTTTAAAATTACATTTGTAATAAGATCATGACCAGGAGATTTTTTATGTGGCAGTGATTTAATTAAGTTATTTATTTCCGAAGAAGATACGGGTTTTCTTGGGAGTTCTGCAGTACTAATTTCTTTAAAGCAACTAGTAAATTCTTCTACTTTAGCGCTTGTATTAGGCTCATTAATTTGGTTAGGAGAAAATGAATTTTGAAAAAGATTTGCACAAATTTCACATTTTTCTTCGTCACTTTGAAATAGTTGACTTTGCTGCTGAAGAGGAGGAATTACTGTTGATTTACTCAAAATCTGTTTAGTAGCTTGCCACATATTTGAATCACCTGGATTTATATTACTTAGATATTTCTGGTAAGAATCAAACTTTAACTGATCCAATTCTGATTTTACTTGTCTTGTTAATTCATTTAAACGTTTGCGCATCCAGGGCAGTCGATATCTTTGCCACTGCCGACGAGCTTTATGTTTATCTTTTATTAGGTACAATATTCGAGCTGGAGGGTGAAGGTAATTTGTATTTTTAGGTTTAAAGGGTTTAGCTATAGCTAGTTGTACTGACTTTTTAATTGTAAAGGTTAAATGATGCACCACTTCGTCAATTTGTTCAACAGTAGTTAAATGGCTGGGTGTGGTTAGAGACTTATCAAGCTCGTATTTGAAGGTATCCCAGTCTACTTGTCCTGTTATTAAGACTTCTCTGTGAGAATTTAATTTGGGTTGTATGAAAAATGTTAATATTACTGGAAGGTGATCCGAGTCTAGTTCTGTAAGCGTCTGATGAAATATTGGTTGCATGAAATTTTTGTATAATACAATATCTAATATATCAGGCTGTGAATGTAGCTGGAACGGATAAAAAGTTGGTTCATTTGGTGCCGAAATATTAACAGAGCTGTTTGATATGTAATTCAATAAACGATTTCCATTTGGATTTGTGGCTCTGCAACCCCAATGCTGATGTTTACAATTAAGATCGCCTAGCAAGAGTGTAGGCACATCGTCATTAAAGATGATTTGTAAATCATTACTTAAAAGTCTCCGATTTGGTGGTTTATAAGCCGAAATAATATTTACTGTTGAGCCATTTTCAACTTTTATTTTTATAGCTACTATTTCAATGGATATGACAGGTGGTAATATAATTTGATTGTGATCAAGTGTCCTTTTAATGAAAATTGCAACACCTCCAGAGGCAGTTGGTAATAACCGATCTTCACGATAAACACAATAGCCACCAACTTTAAAATTTAGTGATGGAGTTAAATGTGTTTCTGTAATGCATGCAATATCAATATTATGCCTGGCTAGAAATGAGATGAAAGTAGATTGTTTTAATTTTAAACCATTTGCATTCCAATTTAGGATGGTTAAGTTTTGAAAAGTATAGTTTTTAAATTTATTCATTGTGTAAAACTTTAGAAATAATTTTATATATAATAGTCTTGATATAGGGCATGAATGATTTAACTAAATTCAGAATGATGTCTTCTAGGGAACCAGAACTCGACTCAATATTTGTATCTGGTTCATCATCTTTTCTCAATTTTGTTATTTTGGCATAGGATGAGGTAGATGGTTTATTTTTAACTTCAGGTTCATTATGAGGACTGTGATTTTTATGGCTAGTTAATTTAGGCCAATCGTCACTATTAATATTTATACTCGTATGTTCACCTGATGTTTTATTTGATGTAGGTCTTAAATCTTTATTTTGTTGTTTCTGGTAGCCAGTTTTGTTTTTTATATTTTGATAATATTGACAACCACGAAAGTTTGCTGAATGGCTTTCACCACAATTAATACATGTTGGAGGTACATCTTTTTTGTTTGGGCACATTGTATAATGGTGTTGACCTGTGCATCTCACACACCTAGGGTCCAAACGACAAAAATTTTTGGTATGACCGAACCTTTGACATCTTGTACATTGAGGGATGTTTTTTGATTTTCATTTTGGTTCGACTGACACAATAGAGTGGCAAAGCTTATTAAGTTTAAATATTTCATTGCCATTTTCGCTGTTTTCTACTTCTGCTGAACATAAGGGAATAGGTGATTTGTCTTTGTTTAGTAACCTACAAATATTTATGACGGGATAATTTAGGTCAATTAGTTCCTTTTTAATTTCTTCGTTTGTAAGCGAGTAAGGTACATTTCTAATTATGACTTCTAAATTTTTGTCTTGAGTGGCTTTAAAGGTGTGGTATTTAATACCTGAGTTGTCATAAAATTTAGTTAAATTTCTGAAATCTTCAATACTTTGAGTGTTAATTTTTAATGTGTTTCCTCTCACTTCTGTAGAGAAATCACAGCAAACTATAGTTTTTAAATCTTTTATTATTTCTTGATGGTTATTTGCTTCTCTAAGAAATATTGGTGGAATTTTAAGTTTTTGTTCAGGCCTAACGGTTGAGTTTAACTGACTAGACTCTGCATCCATATCAGTGTTTTCACATGTAGCATATGTATGATCATTTTCATCAAGCTTAATAGTTTCAAATCTATTTTTCGAATGTAGTTCATCTAAATCTAGTACATACCGTTTTGCAGGCTGAAGTTTACTAACAGAAATCGCCTTTCTCTTACTTGGTAGTATAAAACCTTCATCTGCCGTCTGCTTTTCCATTAATTCAAGAACATTTGATTGCATATTTACAGGATTATTTACAGTATTATTATTTGTTAAGTTATTTACACATGGGCTAGTAGGTACCGGTATATCCTTTTCATTATTAACTACATTTAAATTAGAAGGCTTAAGCCTAACTTTATTCATTGTTGTAGGCTTATGGCCTACTAGGGTTATGCCTAGGTCGTCAATGTTTAAACCACAAATATGTACACTTACTAATTAAAGTTGTTAAAATAATTATTAAATGATAAAAATATTAAGACACTTTAAACAAAACTGAACTCAAAATAAAATTATTTTAACTGAAATAAATAAATAATTCAAAAAATATCGGAGCAAAATTGAATTTGTTAACTTTAAGTCACAGCCAACAACTGATTTGGATCAAAAACTTAATATAATTAAGGTTTGGTAAATCAAGCAATAGCAATAGCGAAGCATTGCCGGGTCCACTAGTAGATACTAAAACATTGCCAAAAGTGCTTTTATTGGGTTTAAGGTTATGGACGTGGGGTCTTTTCTGTTAGTTTTGGACATTCCCGATTAATCCTCATTCTATAGAAAATAGTTTTAGAAAATAGTTTTAGAAAATAGTTTGTAAATGCGGGGATATAACAGAAAAGGTCCTGGATGTGGTAATATTCATGTATACTTAACTCTTTATTTGCTCTTTCCATATGTTTTACATTTTTGGCGAATTTCCATAATAAAGATGAGCTATTGCAGTTACCCTTATGGTGAGACCTAAGGTCGGGAGTAGTAAATGAACACCGATCATAGTCCCCGGAACACGTGTCATTAAAATTTTTGCATTATATGTAAATATGTGTTCGCTCTCTAGCGACCGCATTTTGCGTCCTATGGCGTCCAAATTTGGTGCACACGTTGGTGTCTAAATCGTTCGGACGAGTTCGTTGATCCAACTGACGAAAGCACATTTTTTGACCGGGCGTAACCGTTTTTTTACATTTTTCGTACTAGAATGGCACTTTTTATCTATACTTATAAAAGCCAAATACCATTGACTCATTGACTCATCACAGTTTCTCCAAAACTACGAGGCCTACAAACATGAAATTTGGCACTAATACTCTTTATAGGCTCTAGATGCGCACTAAGAAAGGGTTTCCGAAAATTCGAAATTTTAGGGGGGGGGGGGGGTTTGTTGGGTCAAAGTTATTAAATGACGATTTATCAAAACTTACCGAACGGATTGGAATGAAATTGGGTATGTAGCTTCCTCTAGGGCCATAGATGCTCGCTAAGAAAGGGTTTCAACAATTCGAAATTTTAGGGGGGTTTGGGAGGTAAAAGTTACAAAATCACGATTTCTCTAAAACCATCGAACGGATTGGAATGAAATTTGGTATGTAGCTTCCCCTAGGGCCATAGGTGCTCGCTAAGAAAGTTTTTCAAAAAATTCGAAATTTTATGGGAGGTTTGGGGGATCAAAGTAACTACAAAAAACCATCGAACGGATTGGAATGAAATTTGGTATGTAGCTTCCTTTAGGGCCTGGCCCTAGGAACTCGCTAAGAAAGGGTTTTAAAAAATTCGAAATTTTAAGGGGGTTTGGGGGGTAAAAGTTATTAAAAAGAAACACCGAACGGATTGGAATGAAATGTATTATGTAGTTTCCTCTAGGGCCCTAGGTGCTCGCTAAGAATAAGTTTAAAAAAAAACTCTAAATTTTAGGGGAGGTTTGGGGGGGGTTCAAAGTTACTAAAAATCCCTATAAGAAATACATAGTGTAATATATTTATTGATATAATATATTTTTTGTTAATATACATTTAACTTTGATTTGTCTATCCGTGCAAAGCCGGGTCGGGCCAGCTAGTGGGTTTATATAAAGAACATTAATGTATGATATTATTCTGTACATTTTGTAGTTTTTTTTTACTCAACCTTATAGCTCGCTTGGCTGTAAAATACAGTAAAAGTTCGTGGTTCACGATGGGGATTTTATAATGGAGGTTTCTTCTGATTCGACAGCCTAGTTTGTACGCTGCGAGCGAAGCGAAGCAATTCATAACCCGAGGCCGCAAGGTCAAGGTGCAAACTTGAAAAGCGAGATTTTCCGCTGCGAGTGGAACGAAGCAGCGCGCGAGTCGAAGCTGGAGGATTAGGTGTAAACTAATTCTACTAATATATTTTGTAGGCTACACATAGGCAGCCTATTCTGCGCCTTCGTGAGTAGACCAATTTCCCAAATTGTTAAACTGTTCGAACCCTAAAATATATAAAACATGTAATTTTGGAAATAGGCTAAACTCTCGTCAGCGGTTCAGCTGCGAGATCGAATTATTTCTTTTACTTTTGGCTTATCTATACTAATATTATAAAGAGGTAAAGTTTGTTTGTTTGTTTGTATGTATGGGGTAATCTCTGGCTCTACTGAACCGATTGAAAAAGTAGTTTTACTAATAAAAAGCTACACTATCCCTGAGTAACATAGGCTATAATTAATTTCAGTAAAAACCTTTTTTTATTTAAATATATTTGTAAATTTAGCCGGAAAAAAATCTTACGTTAGGTTTAGAATGATAAATCAAGACATGTATTTACATTTACTACCATAGCAACCAACTGAATAAAATAACAGATAACATAGCTGCTTTAATATTTCCATTAACAGCTGATTTCAAAATTTGAAGCAATTATTTTTGTATTTCCACCTTTTAGGTTAGGGTTTTAAAGTGTAAACCTAAGCCTTGCTGGTTCTTTTAACTATTATTAACTGCTGTTATAAAATATAAGAAATAATTTGGTTTGAACATTTAACAATATTTACCATCTTAGTTTTGAGGTTATTATTAATACTACACCTTTATTATAAATAAAACATAACATATGTTTTTAGAAGGTACCATTGGGGGTTGGCGTGCGGAGCACGCAGTGGTCTCCCCTAGTACTCCAATAAAGACAAATAAGCTAAATTTTGGTAAGGACCTCAATATTTTGATTCTGAACGAAATTTCAAAAGTTCCCGTTGACTCTAGTGATTAAAAATTTCACCTTTATATCGTTGATGCTAAACATAATTTTCTTTAACCCTTAAACCCATTCCTTAAGGCTCTGCTCCAGCAAAAGAGAAAGCCGCTAATGAGCTTCACCCTATGGTAATTAATGTAAATACAATCGAGAAACTTGTTGGCCAAAAACTGTGTTGTTGCTGGTAGACCGAATCAACAAACTGTTTTATCTATTATCTTATGCAACTGAATGCTATTTTAATGATTATAAAACTAGGGCTTAGTGCCGACACACGTCATGGCAACACACGTTTAAAATATTGTTGGGTCAAATTAATAAACCATTCCAAATTCAGTGTGATTTCGGCAAATCTACACCCCAGAGCCTTTGAAATAAATCATTAAAATGTTTTATGTGGTTTATAAATGATCAGCGTCTCCAAGAAACTCTATTTATTAGCGAATTTCCATAGGAAAAATGAGCTATTGCAGTGGCCCTTATGGTGAGACCCAAGGTCGGGTGTAGCAAATGAGCACCGATCATGGTCCCCAGAAAACGTTTTGGGGTGTCATTAAAATGCATATATATTCACTCTAGCGGCCGCATTTTAAGTCCGATTTGGTTCAAATTTGGTACACGTGTTGGTTGTCTATGTCGCTCGGACGAGTTCGTTAGCCTAAACAATCCAACAACCGTAAGTACGTTTTTTGACCGGAAGTAACAATTTTTTGAGATTTTTACTACTAGAATGAATTTTTTGGAGTTTTTTCTACACATATAAATTTAGGATGTTATTCTGCACATTTTGTTTTTTACGCGACCTTATAGCTCGCTTGGTTTCCCCAAAATCGACCAAAACGTAAAATACCATAAAATTACCCGGTTCGAAGTCATGTGGTGCAAACTCGCGAGGCCACTAGGAGGAAACAAATTCTACTAACATATTGCGTACACACAGACAGCTGTTCAACGCCTTCGTTAATAGACCTGTTTCCCAAATTGTTGGTTGAAACCCTAAAACGTAGGCATATAAATTTAATTTTGGAAATTTGACCAACTCACGTCAGCGGTCCAGCTGCGTGGTCGAATTATTTTAACATATAGACTACGCTACCTTAGGAAAATAAATTAAATTATGCATCTGCTTGAATATTCATGTTTAACTTTGATTCGTACATTTTGGAATATATTATCGCGTATTTAAATTGGGAAAATAAACATTATGTTCCAGTTTTCAATGTTTATAATATTTAGCGACAATCTATTTCTATAACATCAAATTGATTTTTAATAATTACTATAATATTTTGTCCAACCTACCTTTGTGTACACACTCAACCTAACGCACTATACGACACACTAATTACAAAGTGTACTATGCAAGTCCCTAGTGGCGAGGGAAAGGGTTGTTTACATGTCACTGACAAGATCAATCTAGTCTTTGACTATGTACCTCTTTGGAGGGACGGCCTGGGGAGATGTACAGGGCGGAGGCTCTTTCTGAAAACATTAGACTATGATATTTAGGCCAGATATTTTGGACGATGACTCAGAAACTGTCATGAAGGCAAGGGGGAATGTGCGGGGTAAACAAATAGACAAACCACTAAATGCCTAACTAAGTACACCACAACTAAATGCCTAACTAAGTACACCCCAACCAAATGCCTAACTAAGTACACCACAACTAATAGCCTAACTAAGTACACCACAACTAAAAGCCTAACTAAGTACACCACA
>JAGFPH010006346.1:60556-80692 GCA_018207615.1 Philaenus spumarius
CCACAACTAAATGCCTAACTAAGTACACCACAACTAAATGCCTAACTGAGTGCACCACAACAAAATGCCTAACTAAGTACATCACAACTAAATGCCTAATTAAGTAAAACACAACTAAATGCCTAACTAAGAACACCACAACTAAATGCCTAACAAAGTAAAGCACAAATAAATGCCTAACTAAGTACACCACAACTAAATATCCTACCACAAATTGCCTATCTAAATACACCACAACTAAATGCCAAACTAAGTACACCGCAGCTAAATGACTAAGTACACCACAACTAAATGCCTAATTAAACACACCATAGGTAAATGCCTATGTACGTTTTTCATGATGGGTGATATCTCGTAGTAACAAACCAAGATATCTGGCGGAAACTATAGACGTTAATATATCTGGCTATAAGATATACCCGTAAGATGTACAATATAACTAAGATGCTATACTGACATGTGTATAGGTCCTCATCTGTCTTGCTGTCATTCTGTTTACACCGAGTAACGATATTATTATTGTTTTATATTAAACTAGAGGTCTTCACCCTCTGCTCGCTTCGCTCGCCAACCCCAGTTGTGAAGCAAACGCAAACAGATTACCACTTATGAAACAAAGGTGTCAATCATGGGAAGTATAACAATTTATTTTTATTGTAAAGGGGCTGTTACCCAACCCACCAGTTCACCCATTAGACGTAACTATTTTAATTGCGTGTGATAATATTTATTTTATTTCCTATAAAACATTTAAAATTAATGAGTGACAAATTTTCAATTCTCTACCTTTAAGGAAAGTATAACAATCAATATTTATTGTTTTTTTGGTTGTTTCAACCTTTAAATCAAAATTAATTGCAGCCTATGTTACTCAGAAATGATGAAGCTTTTCATTAGCAAAACTATTTTTTCAATCGGTTCAGTAGTTCCAGAGATTACCACCCAAGGCGTATTAAAGAAGGTGTGTGCATCGAGGAGCGTAAACTCGTCCGGCTCGCGCAGCTACGTCACATGTTACACACTGAACCAGTAGTTCCGAGCGCAATTGTAAGCTTTTGCTCAAACTGCGAATTAAATACTTTATGGTTGTCTAAAAATTATGTTTTTGGTATCGATGGAAAGGTAATAAAGTGAGCATTAAAATGATCTATGCCCATGGTCAAATATTCCTAGGCGTATAATTTTGAAACAAGTCTAAATCTAATATACGGGTTTGAATGACATAAAAATTACCCTAAGTGAGGAAGTTTTTTACTATTACTTTCGGGAGGCATTCAAAGACATAGAAATGTAGAGAATAAATTGTAGTAAATACTGACATAATTTTTTTTATGAAAATTGTAGCTGTCCTATATAAATAAGATTGTAATCAGAACCATACATAGTTACTCGCTTCTTGCGGTGATTGAATGTACGCTAATCTAATTTGTTATTAGTTCTAATTTCTCTTCGTTATTTATTATTCACATTGTTGTGAACAGGTAAATTTTGTTTAACCTATAAATATGAATTTTTAAAGAGTTGGCAAATTTAAGTAGCTCTATAGGGTAAAACCTTTTACCATCAATAAGTTGGTGGTTTTTCCAGTTTATTGGTTTTGTTATGTTTACTAGGCCTACTAAATTTACTTTCAAAAATTGAAATTATCTAAAATTGTGATTTTTAGTTAGCCTACCCAAGGATAAATAATAAATAAAAATAAATATAAACTAATTATCAATGAAATAATTTAAAAATAGTAGTCTAGGTGATAAATAAAAAGTCGTGGTGAATACAACATTGAGTTTTATTTCAGTATTAACCCTAGATTACTTATGTAAAAATTTTGTCACGGTTACTTATGTATCTTAAATTTGACTGACAAATATTTTTTTTTTTTTTACTGTACTAAAATAATTTTGTAATTATTTGTTTGAATTGTAATTGTATCCTAGCACATTTTAGGGTTATATATTTTTGTAAAAAGAGTTATACATCAAACTATTAAATAAAAAATAAATAAATAAAAAGATGACTACTTTTTATTTAAAAATAAAAAACAAGAAATTTGAAAATAATTAAAAATCGTATAAAAATTGTTTAAATATTTTTAAAACACATATTTATGGTAAATTCTTGAGTTGTACTACATTTTTTTAGTAAAATCAAAAGTTTTTTTCCCCTATGGGTTTGGTCATAGCCTTCTCTGTATAAGGCCGCGGCCTTCGATGTGGCAACGCCGCATCTCACCCCCACCCTCGGCCCACTCCGGGCATTGATGCCAGCGGTAAAACGTTCAACATTTCGCCAAAACTGCGCTTATTCACATTAAAAGTAATGAAAATTAAATCAGTTTAGTGGATTCATTTTTAGCATGAAATGGTGCTTACAATGTTACAAATTGTATTACTAAATAATAAAAAATAGATGTTTATATAAACGTATAATATTCACCACTTACTTCCAGCCCTGAGTATTATGCACAAGCGATATAAATTTGTATTAAAAACAGAATTTGTTTGAACTAATTGAGTTTATGATAAAATTACTATTATATATATAGGTGTGGGGAACTTTGTAAACGGGTTGGATGAAACAACAAGGTTTATTGCAAATATATTTTATTCGAACAAAGAGATTACACTTTTCAGGAATATAAAAGTGACCTAAGAAAATATTTTAAGTTTAATTTTATTTTAATTATTCGGACGTTAATTTCTTTCACTGGCATTTGCTTTTGTATGTTCGATAATATTTTTAACACCGGTTTTTCATTAAATGGTACTACATATTGTGTTTGGGCGTCATTTTATTTCACGGACATTCATTGTGGTACTTAAATTACGTTTTATTGGTATTATTTAATAAAATTTGCGCTTATTATGTTCGGACGATAATTTCTGTCACTGGCATTTGCTATTGTATGTTCGATAATATTTTAACACCGGTTTTTCATTAAATGGTCACACATATTGTATTTGGGCTTCAATTTATTTCGCGGACATTCATTGTGGTACTTAAATTACGTTTTAATAGCATTATTTAATAAAATTTGCGCTAATTATGATTGGACGTTAATTTCTTTCACTGGCATTCGCTTTTGTATGTTCGATAATATTTTAACACCGGTTTTGCATTAAATGGTCTTCATACATATTGTATTTGGGGGTCAATTTATTTCGCGGACATTCATTGTGGTACTTAAATTATGTTTTGATGGAATTATTTAATAAAATTTGCGCTAATTATGTTCGGGCGTTAATTTCTTTCACTGGTATTCGCTATTATTTGTTCGATAATATTTTAACACCGGTTTTCCATTAAACGGCCACACATTATATTCGAGCATCAATTTATTTCGCGGACATTGACTATGGTACTTAAATTACGTTTTATTGGCATTATTTAATAAAATTTGCGCTAATTATGTTCAGACGTTAATCTCTTTCACTGGCATTCGCTTTTGAATGTTCGATAATATTTTTAACACCGGTTTTTCATTAAATGGTACTACATATTGTATTTGGGCGTCAATTTATTTCGCGGACATTCATTGTGGTACTTAAATTACGTTTTAATGGCATTATTTAATAAAATTTGCGCTAATTATGTTCGGACGTTAATTTCGTTCACTGGCATTCGCTTTTGTATGTTCGATAATATTTTTAACACCGGTTTTTCATTAAATGGTACTACATATTGTATCTGATTACGTAAAACAACGAGGTTAATCACTGATGATGCGCCGTCTAGCAGTGCAAACTAATGGTGAGAGCCGGCCGAACTTGGCCTAGTGTGCGGCGTTGCCAGATTTCGCTCGCCGCGGCCTTATACTAGAGAAGGCTATGGTTTGGTTGATTAAACAAAAAACAAAATACAAAAAAATCATAAAAATACATTTGTAACATATACACAAAGCAAAATCAAATGTTTAGTACTATTATAATGCTATTGATTTATGACAAAACTATAAGATGTCTCTTATATAAATCATTATTATGAACATGTGATAATTCTGTTTGTATGATTGAAGCATTAATGAATACAAGCAATTATGGTGACAAATAAATAAATAAATAACAATAAATATGAAGTATTCAGATATTAAATAAACAAAGGAGAATGGAATTTTGAATGGGGCCTAATTCTTTGTTGACTACAGGATGTTGGTTCCGGTTAGTGAAGAGTTTCCCATGCGTCTGGTAAGTTCTGTTTTGTTACGTTTTTAAAAGGGTCGTGTTTTCTATATTGAAAAAATGATTTTCTTGTAAGCAGTGTTTGGCAAATATAATGCAATATAATGCTGATTTGTCGGGTCTATTGCACTTAAAGTGAGAGAAATGTTCTTTGGTTCTAATTCTTAAGTTTCTTATAGTTTGACCTACATATTTAACAAAAAGTAAATTAAAAGTGAAATTCAATAATAACCAATATTAATTTAAATACATAATATATTTCACTTACCCGTTTTTAAATTAATTTTATCTTTTCTTCTGCACGCATTAATCCATTTATTTTGTAGATCAACATTTCTTGGGAATCGATGAAACCTTACTCTTAACAAACTGTCTTTTCGGGTTGAGTTATCGCAGCCAAACACGGCACAAGAAGGCATTATAATTAATGGTTATTAATTATAAGAAATATTATTACAATAATGAACTATGTTGCCTATAATTATGACGTTCAAAATGCTTGAAGGTCCTACAAGTTTCGGCGGTAAATATGGCAAAGAAGTCTAGACTGGATCTCCGACTGTGTAGCACGCTACGTCACGGGTAGGCTGGAGTGGAGGGAGAACCTGCGCATGCACACACCTTCTTTAATACGCCTTGATTACCACCTACATACAAACAAACGAATGTTACCTCTATAATATTAGTATAGACTAGCAGGTACCAGAAGGCTTTGCTTGCAAGTATGAATAATTAAATGGGACAAATGCCGAATGAATATTGAACCTTGCCATGTTAAGCAATTCATAAAACAATATCAGAACCAAGTTGTCTGCACCCAAATGTATAGGGAATTTCGTTCAGATCGATATGCAGAGTGTTCATAAAGTCCCTTTAACCCCTCTATTATTTTTGTTACTGAAAATTAACTTAACAAAATTTTGTATATATCTTGTGTTGCATAACAGGATGCATTTTTTTACATATCTAAACCTTTATGATTCTGGGGGGGCTTGAGGGGGATGGGGGGTAAAAAATTTCAAATATAAAGGTGGGTCATGTAATAAACCAATGAAAAGCTTATTAAAAAAGAGTATCTTGCTTCGTTTCAAAGTAATTTACAATCAAAGTTCTGGAAAATGATACTGTTATCATAACATCAAAGCTGGTTATTAATTTGTTAATATTAGGAATAAGTAGGTTTTATATTATTTTCCAGAACTTTGATTGACCATTACTTTATTATCTACTAAAGGAACATTGTGTTAACATTATCTATTTTCAAGTAAGGGATGAATTGTATATTCAAGTTTCAGACTTACCTATGCGAGATGACCTTTTGACTTCAGTAAGATCCAGGATTACGCAGGATGTTCAAATAAGATGGGTGTAGCCTGTACAACAAATATTAATACAGGGTTACCATTGGTTTTACTTTCTCACTATACTATAGAGAAAGTATAGTGATCGCAAAAAAATCGATGTTGAGATTTTTGTAGAAATATCCGTTTTGGGAACCCCTGAGTCCAAAAAAGTGGTTTTTATAAAATGTCTGCCTGTATGTCTGTCTGTATGTATACAAAGCTAGAGAGAAAACTATTCAATCGATTTCGAACAAATTTGCACCAAACATGTCAATTTGGCCTGCATATATGCAAGAAAAAAGGTTTTGAAATTTTTTGAAAAACAACCTCCTTTTTGACCAAAAACTCCCCAAAAATCAGTTATTATTTTTTTATAAAAAAATGGCGCTAACGATTTTTATAAAATTTGGCTTATTTGTAGCCCTTAATGTACCACCATATGCAAAAAACCGCATATTTCTAAAAATTCTCATTTAGCTAATAATAATAATAACTGATTTTGGGGGTTTTTTGGCCAAAAAGGGGGTTGTTTTTCAAAGATTTTCAAAATCTTTTTTCGTGCATCTATTCAGACCTAATTGACATGTTTGTAGCAAATTTGTTTGAAATCAATTGAATAGTTTTCTCTCTAGCTAATAATAATAATTATTATTAGTAGTTACTCTCCTACTTTAATCTATCCCCTCTCCTACTTTAATACAATTATGAAGTCACAGTGAATCTGTTTAGTAATTTAAATATTTTTGTGAGAAAGTATGTGCCAGTTCCTGGTGCCGTTTATTTAAACTGTGAAAAAAAACTTCACATTTCCCTTAAAATATAACGTCACTCCACTGAATGCAGAAAATCAAATATGAAAGTTAAAAAACAAGAAATAATTCTACCAAATGGCTGACGTGAGTTGAGAGCAGCTGAACCACGAATTTCCAAAATTTAAGTATATATGTTTTAGTGTTTCAATCAACTATTTGGGAAATTGGTCCACTCATGAAGGCGCTGAATAGCTGCCACCGTCTAGGAAATATATTGCTTCGCACCTCAGTCCCGGCTTTGCGAGTTTACACCTCAAATTTTCTACCTCGGATTATGGACTGAGCTTCGCGAGTTTCCATCCCGGCCTCGGATCAGAAACTGTCTCCATGGTAAAATTCCCACGTATATTTTAACCGAGTACTTGTATGGTGTTTTGATCGATTTTGGGGGAACCAGAATGGCTATAAGGTCGTGTAATAAAACAAAATGTGCAGAATAATACAATATATATATATTTTTTTTTTAGATAAAAACCAACAAAAATTTCGTTAATATGATCATCAGCACTCGAATAACCCTACATTCGACCACTACATTTGAGTTATCTGCGTTATTTATGACTCAATTATTAAAACTCATATATCGCTGCATTTGTCTTAAAATAGTCTAAAAATTTGATGTCTGTACATACTTTTGTAAAATGTTTAGTTTTCTAGATATTTAACTTTGAACATTTTCAACGGCAGCCATTTTGAAACGAATTGTTGCAGGAAAACCATTTTTTAAGTACAATGAACCTTATGTATAGGAATATTCACCCAATGGCCCAGTTAAAATGGACACCTGTATGTTAATACCTCTGTACTATGGTTTTTAAAAATTAACAAAAACCATATTTGTTGATTTTAAAAAATTATTTGTTTGCCTAAACGATTATTGGTTAGTGATAAGAGCGTTTCCATTGGTTAAAAACGTTTCCATACCAAACTATCTTCCGTTCAATTAGGCTGTTTTTAAAACTTTGCACCCCTCTAACTTTTAAACGATTAGTCGTATAAAAAAAAAACACCAAGAACAAAAAAGTCATAAATAACTTTTAGAATCCAAACTAATCTTAAAATATAGAGTGTTCTATAAGAATTTCGAAAAATGACCGAAATATTGGAAAATATTTTAACTACTTTTTTTTTTCTCAAAAAGCAAGGAAATGGTCCCCATTTAAAGTATGCTGTCAGATTTATAGTTTACAAGATACTACATGGTGGCCCATTTAAAAAAGTCTCCCTGTATACTGTAACTGCTTATAAATTGTATCGATTCCGGGAACGTCTAAAAGAAGAAATCCAATTTACTACACCTAGCATCAAATAATATTTAGTTTTCCTTCAGCATTCGTCCGATCCAATTTGAAAACAGAAATCGAATCAGATCCAATCTCCGACAAGTAAGAAATCAAGTTACCGCTTCCTCTCTGTCTTTATAAAGTTCATCGTCGACATTGCGATACTTTGCCCTCATTTACAGGGTGGGCAAATATGTGCAGTGATTTTTATCCTTCTAGTAAGATACGAGTGACGTCAGCGTGTCGTGAATTATTTATGGCAATCAAGTGTGCGCTATATCACTCGAGTGATTCCGATTCGGTGAGCGGAGTCAACCTTGAGAAGGCTGACCGTTGAGATTGCAAGATAAGGCTCGAGAAGTTCTTACTTCTTGAAGTCAAAACTTCTTTAGGCGTACCGAGTACGTTTTGGATGAGATAAAATATACGATCTCGCGATACGCACTTAAAGTGAAACGCAAAGCGTTTTTTATTTCGTCGATGATTTCTTCTTCTTCAAACGTAGTAATATAAACCAGAAGTTTAATGTAACAGCTGATCGTGAAAGAAGAAGAAATCGACGAAATAAAATAGGCAGTGATAGATCCAAAGGCTTAAACTCAACGACTGTATGGGTTTAGTCACGCCACCCTACCGATGAAATGAACATTGTGCTTCCTAATTTTGTAAGTAGTGTTGAATTAGTGTTCTTGGTGATACCTTTGAAATGGACATAGTGCTTTCTCATTATTTTAAAATGTATAAATTCGCTAACTTATTGGATATGGTAATGAATGTAAACGCATAAAAGAAACGTGTGTTGGTTCAGTATAGGCTTAACCTAAATTTATGTTGTTAAACTTTCAATACAATTTAGCTGTTTAACTTTAATATTGAACAACAGATATTAATATTACAATAAAGTAAGCCTTTCTCGAAGATATGCAAGAAACCTATGATGGTTCAGTACAGAAGTGAAAACTGTCATGAATATAAGTCAACTTAGTATAAAATCCGGGCTAAGTGCCAAAAATAAATGTATTCTGTTTAATGTCAAAATGTGGACTATGTGCCTAACATTACTCAGTAAAATCCGGGCTATCTAGTTTTCAATCGGGAAGTAGTTCAAAGAATTGCCACAAGATTGCGCTTGGTTCTAAGTGCCACCTGTTGTGAAATAAAATCAGGGCTATGTACCAGAGCTGTACTAAATAGTTTAAACATTTAGCCCTATTTTTACTGATTTGAGTCGTGGACTTTGCCCGGTTTTTAAGCTGCGCAGTTGGCACATAGTCCTTGTCTTATTTTTTACAGGTAAAAATGTATTATTAAAATTGTTAAATATTGTCTTTCTTAATTTAACTTTGAGAAATGTTTGTAGAATTGTTTTTGACACCTTTTAAGGCTACAACAGAAAATAATCAATGAAAACGGTAGTTTTTAAGAAGTTTTTGTGTTTTCCCTAAAACTTCCTTTTTGGCACTTACCCCAGATTTTATAGTCAGTTGACAAAATCGTTGGTTATATTGGTTTAATCCGGAATTTGATCATTATTTTTATCCATTTAAAATTGAAGTTTAACAAATAAAAAATAACATAACACGATTGTCTATTGTTCGCACTCTAACAATAACTTCCGATTTGGTTCACACGTTGGTTTTCTAAGTCGCTCAGACGAGTTCGTCAACCAAAAATCCAACAACCTGAAGCACGTTTTTTGACCAGAAGTAAATTTTGTTTTTAATTTTTCACACTAGAATGAAACTGTTTGATTGTTTTATCTACGAAAATAAATATGTAAGTTTATTCTGCACATTTTTTTTACACGACCTAAAAGAACGTCTGTTTCAACCAAAATCGATCGAAACGTAAAGTGCCGTAGAAAACACTAGCTTGCGAGTTTTCCCACTGCGAGCGGAAGGAAGCAACCTGAGCCGGGGCTGGAGGCTGAGGTGAAAAGCAATTGTACTAATATATTTCCCACACGAAGGCCACTAATCAACGCCTTCGTGAGTAGACCAATTCCTCAAATAGTTGGTTGGAACCTAAAACAAATAAACTAAATTTTGTAAATTCGCTCAACTCGCGTCAGCTGTTCAGCTGCGTGATCGAATTATTATTATTATTATTAGTAACCAAATAATTGGATGTTAATCCCTAATACTGTGACGAGATGTGCATTCAAGAACGGGCGATAAGTATGCATATAGACGCGCAAATTCCATCTCTTGAATAAAGTAAAGAAATATAATAACACGACGTAAGCTTTGATGAAAAGGTAACGAAGTATTTGCACTAAATGAAACGCCATTAAAATATCGGTGATGAATGAGGGAAGCTGTTTTGTTTGTCTTTGGCTTAAAGCAGGCTTTTGACGAATGAAGTGAAAGAAACTCACTACCCTCGCTTATCTGTGAGCTCTACGTTATCGTTTAAGTGTAGCAGTGAAACTTGGGAGTTGTACAAACAATGAAGCTTCATATAGTAGCATACGCAGTGTGGACGAAGTACAAAAACTGTTTAATACGGGGTGTTTCTACAGATTCAGTCAATGCAAACTGTAAAACACAAAAAGCTTTCTGTTCACTAGTCGCCATCTATGCTACCAGCGCTTTCTAACGGAAAACAAAGTGGATGCGCATGCGCACAAATGTACCAACAAAACTGTTTGAGTTGCTCACTTGATGTATTATTTATAATTTTATTGTAAGTTAAATGTATAAAAATACTGCAAAGCTTTAAGGGGAGTCACCCTTAAAAAAATCGATTTTGAGATTTTTACAGATTTGGATAGCTTGTTTTATCACGTTCAATTTGATATATAACACTATATACTTTCCTTTAAAATTCGAGTGTCAAAAAATATATTTGCACAACTATGCACATACATTTTGGTATACATTTTGGGACCAACGAAAATCCCCAACACAATCTCTGCCCTAAGGATGAGACCACATGGTGCAAATACCATAAATCTATTATAGATGGAAATTCCTATGATCACAAGGAGCATACACATTTACCTTCTGTTTTGATGTTAGAAATTAAACCTATTTTCAGAGACTTGGCAAATCCTTTACTCTTAGCTAAGTGCACGCATGGCGGTACCCAAAATGTAAGCGAGTCGCTGAACAATATAATTTGGTGTGGGATCCACAAAAAAGTGTTTGTTAGGCTAGAGACTCTAAAATTAGGAATTTATGATGCGGTTTTTGGATACAGCAAAGGAAATGTAGCAAAGTGTTTAGTATTTAAGGTCTTCTTAGGCCTAAAACCAGGCAAAAACTGTGTGGGGGCAATGCAGTTCAGTGATGGTGTTCGAGTGAAAAAATCTGAAAAAGCCCTTGAAGAAATTGCTAAAAAGTGTAGGCAGGCCAACAGCTTGAAAAGAAAGGTTTTAGAGGAAGAATTTGAAGCAGATGAAGATGTGGACAATCCTTCATATGCTCCTAGACAATACTAAAATATAAGTTGCAAGTAAAACTTTTTTCAATTACGATTCCCCGAAAGTTGCATTTTTATACACTTATGTACATTTTTCTCAGGAAGGATTAGAGATAATGAGCTGAAATTTTATACACTTATTTATAGGTTTATACTAAGCATTTAGATAAAAGATTATTTTTAAAAAAATTATTGTCAGTTTTAAAGTTTTTTTTCAAAAATTAATCTTAAGATTTGAGCAAACATTAGTTTTTTTGGTAAAAAATTATTAAAAATCAACTTAGAACATAAAAAACTAGTGTAAATGTGTATGAAGGACCATTGTATAAGTGTACCAAATTTCAGCATTACATATCTGCAGGTTATTTATTAAAGTGTACCTAAGTTAACATTGTTCTTATATGGGAGGGCGACTCCCATTAAATCCCGATATTCATTTTAAAACACACGGTATTTTGAAAATAAAGTACATATAAAGAAAAATACAAGTACGGTACCTTCTCGTGTATTATACGACGAGTTCAAGATATTTATGGTCGAGCCAATTTCAGTGTAACCGTATTTAAGTGAAACTATTTTAGACACACTAAGGCAAGTTTTCCTGGATCAGATGAAAAGTGAAACGCACTCTATACGCATGCGTAGTGAGTACTGTGTGTATATGTCAGCATTATATCTAGCTAGGGTGGCATGAGTTGGCCTGATCGAGACGAGAATTGAAACCCGGTTCCCTTTCTCCGACTCCAACCAGCAGTGGAAAAGAAATAGAGGGATAATCATTTCTACTCTCTCCGTTGCATACGTCACAGATAGTCTACGCGCATGCACCGCGTGTACTGTGTTAATACGTAGCATAGACTCTTTGTATTATCCTGTTCATTAATTGAACACGTTTTAAGGCTGTTATTTACCTTGAAGAAAACTCCCGAGTGTACAGTATGATTTTAATACAAAAAGGCCTGACTCGAGCCGCAAAATCGTTGAAACATGCATTCGTAATAACGTGTTTCGGATTCTATTTATTAATTAATAATCAGGGAAACTACTTTGGGTTATAAAAAAGGCATTATATTTTTTACGTGTTAACTTAAAATATGGAAATTATTGCTTAAAACTCCCAAAAAATGCATTCAAAATAATCGATTTTTACTCAGTCGAACCGTTGATTAAAATGAGTTGCCGCTGATTTCTTTTAATTATGAGATATAAGACAAAAACACACAGCCTTTAAGAACAATTTAAGATGTTCCACAACATTTTAGGTTGAAAAACGGCGTCCGAAACACGTTAGTACGAAGTGCATATTTTTGCTGTTTTAAGCAAGGTATAGAAGACCTTAATATTTATTAGCGAATTTCTCTATAGGAAAGATGTAGAGACTTATGGTAAGGCCTAAGGTCGGGAGTGGGTCATTTCATGTGAACTCACCAGAAGCCAAACCCTGTACGTCTCAGATTTACATGATTTTTTATATATTAGTTACACCACCTAAATACATTACAAATTTGTTTTCCATATTTTTTACTCGAATAGCTTTTTTAATATCTATTTTTGAAAATTTTCGGAAAAAGCCGATTTTGACAATGTTTTGGATCACAAATATGCTTGTAGATTCACAACCGATGGTGTTAGAGAGATGATTGATAGCTCATTTTAAAGCTTATTGTATGGGTTTTCATTTGATATGTAATAAGACCTAAAAACAAAACAAAATTTCATTTTAGATTTTTTTTAATGAATGTTATTCTGACATATAAAATATTGGTTATATTCATGCCAAATATCAAGGTAGAGAAATGATGGGATCACGAGTAAATGAAATCTATATGTTAAGGGTCGGCTCTAGTAAAACAGAAAGCAACCTGCGACTCCCTATAGCGGCGGTAGGTTACGCGGACATTGCTCATCCTAAATCCATTTAAAATCCGCAATTATTGAAATAGCATTTTTTTTTTAAATACCAAACTCTTGGGGACAAAATTCTTCATCCGAATGGCTATGTAATTTTTCGCTATAATTAATAGTTACAACGTAAAAAATATTTAAAATCACCCTATAGCGGTGGTAGGTTACACGGACATTGGTCAGCCTAAATCCATTTAAAACCCGCAATTGTTCAAATAGCGTTTTAAAACAAATACCAAACTCTTTGGGACGAAATTCTTCATGCGAATGGCTAGGTAGTTTTTCGCTATAATTAATAGTTACAACGTAAAAAATATTAAAAATCAATGTTTTAAATTGTTAATAAATATTAAACAAAATGTTTTTCTTAGTTTTGAAAAAGCAATTTGCATGCATATTGACCATAGCTTTAAAATGATATATCGTTCATAATCATCCGATAAAAAATAAAGGAAAAATTTGGATTTTAATTTAACATTGGTGTTATGGAGTGTCAGCCAACATGGCCGACAGCTAGAGCCGACCCTTAAGGAGGTGCTATAATTGATCATGTATAATAATTATTAAAAGAGAGTAGTAACAGAATTTTCACTTTAAATGTTACCTATTTAACATTTAGATTGTATTTACTCGTGATCCCATCATTTCAAAATCTTGATATTTGATATAAATCCAACCAATATTATACAAGGAAGAATAACATTCATTAAAAAAAAAATATAAAATGGTGTTTTTAAGATTTTCAAAATTTTGAAAACAAGTAAAAATCCTTTTTTGCTTTTTTAGGTTGTCAAATTACATATCAAATGAAAGCCCGTACAATAAGCTTTAAAATGAGCTATCAAACATCTCTCTAGCAACATCGGTTGTGAATCTACGAGCATTTTTGTGATCCAAAACATTGCCAAAATCAGCTTTTTCCGCCATTTTCAAAAATCGATAGTGAAAAAACTATTCCAATAAAAAATGTAAAAAATTTTTATTTGTGTTAGTATAACTAATACACTACCAAAAAATCTTGTAAATCTGAGACATAGAGGTTCAAAATTTATTTTTCATTTGGTGATTTGATACGTAGTAAATGTTTTGTCCCTAGAACACGTTTTGTGGTGTCGTTAAAAATTGAATATACAGTATATATAAAATATGAATTAGGTACTTGCCTTAGCAATCACTTAAGTAGTTTTGAATAGTTGACAGCGGTTTCACCTTATTTTTCAAGTATCATCAGAACTTGAATATACAAAAAACACTTCTCATAATAACTACACCGATTAACAACATTAACTATAAAAACATTCAATTATTAAATAAATAAAAAAAACTTAAATTTACGACACTCAATAAAATTATTTTGTTTTTAATATCACAGTGTGTGACCGTCATCTACTGTGTAATTTCTCAAACTGAAGGACGTCTATTCAAGTTGGTAGTTAGTGGCAGTGTGGGGGGAAAATCTTATATCAATTAAATCAAATATTATATTAGCTTGGATCGGCGTTTGGTCGTTTAAAAAGTTAACTTTGTCCTTCTGGCAACTATTATATAGGGTGTCATGCGACCATATGAACAAACTTTGTCACGTTATTCAGCATGTCAAAAGAAACAAAAATGTAATATAACATGTGTCCTATCTCATTCCGTTTTCTGTCTGTCTGTCTGTATGTGTTTTTTACAAAATACTTAATATTTTTAGAAGTAGAAAAGATATTGATTTCAAACTTTGTACACCTATTTTTTGCGTAACCTTTTATCACTGTACGAAAAATTAGAACAATATTTTAAATATTTTCAAAATGGCGGCCGTTTATAATTTTTAAAGTCAAATATCTCAAAAACCGCTAACTTTACAAAAGAATTACAAGTGACAAAAAAGTTTACTTTTTTAATGACAAACTCGATGTTTTTTTTATTTTTTCTGTAGCTCAAAGGACAGCAGAGATATTGACAAAAAAATGGAAAAATTTATTTCTTGGTAGTTGTCAACAATACCCAGAATTACTCTAGAAACAAAATATTTTAAAGTTATTTTGAGCTAAAATAATAAGTTATTTGCATTATGTTCCGAGCACTTTCTGAGCTGATTCCACTAGTAAAAAAAACGAAAAAAGTTAATTTATTCATAGGTCTGGAAATGCTTCGTTAGAGAGTTACAGCTAGCGAAAGATTTCACCCGTGTTTCAGATTACTCACAGAAACGAATCCCTATTGAAATATGTAGGGCGTTAGTTAAGGTGTAAAATTATTGAAATAATGCTAAACATTATTAGTTTGGTAAGCCTATTTTAAAACCAAAGTGCAATACATTGCATTTGAGGTTAATTTGTTCATAAGTTATAATTTAATTGTTACTATAATTGATATTATTAATTAAATTGTATGTAATTTTCTTAGTTATCATTCAGCCAATAAGAATAAATTATTCATCATGTTATAATTGTCTAAATGTTTTGTGTCTTAACTTTTTTTGATAAAATTTGTAGTTTATTAATGATTTAATATTAATAATATTCACATGCTGAATAACGTGATAAAGTTTGTTCATATGGTTGCAAGACACCCTGTATTAACAATTACTGCAGTTACAGCACTGGGACTTATTTTATTAAATTTATATACTCATTTTACGTAAATTAAATTAAATTAATTTAAATTTTACACCTTAATTAACGCCCTACAAATTTCAATAGGGATTCGTTTCTGTGAGTAATCTGAAACACGGGTGAAATCTTTCGCTAACTGTAACTCTCTAACAAAGCATTTCCAGACCTATCAATAAATTAACTTTTTTCGTTATTTTTGCTAGTGGAATCAGCTCAGAAAGTGCTCGGAACATTATGCAAATAACTTTTTATTTTAGCTCCAAATAAATTTAAAATATTTAGTTTCTAGAGTAATTCTGGGTATTGTTGACAACTACCAAGAAATAAATTTTTCCATTTTTACTTTCTCCCCCTATACCATAGTATATGGAGAAAGTATTGTATTCGTCAAAATTTTCGAGTTTGAGTTTTTGGTGGAAATATCCGTTTTGGGTCCCCCTGAACCTAAAAAAGTGGTTTTCGGAGTGATGTCTGTGTGTGTGTCTGTGTGTCTGTGTGTCTGTGTGTCTGTGTGGATGTTATCAGACCTAGAGCCTAAACCAGTCGTCCGATTTTGATGAAATTTGGTATGGAGGTATTAATCCACGGTATCTCCAGGCGTTTTTTTCATTTTTGTGAATTTTTTATTTTTAAGGGTAATTTTCCCATAAAAACCCTTAAAATAACGGAAAAATCAACTTTTCTCAAAAACGGCTCTAACGATTTTGATTAAAATTTTATAATTTATTAGGGACCTAAAGTACTATAAACTGTAAAATTTTGATCAAAATCGTTCGAGCCGTTTTTGAGAAAAGTTGGTTTTTCCGTTATTTTAAGGGTTTTTATGGGAAAATTACTCTTAAAAATAAAAAATTAAGTTCCTATAATGAGGGAGAAAGTATGTGTCAGTTTCCTGATACCGTTTATTTTGTCAATATCTCTGCTGTCCTTTGAGCAACAGGAAAAAATAAAAAGCCATTGAGTTTGTCATTAAAAAAGTAAACTTTTTTGTCTCTTGTAACTTTTTCGTAAAGTCAGCGATTTTTGAGATATTTGACTTTAAAATTTATAAACGGCCGCCATTTTGAAAATATTTAAAATATTGTTCTAATTTTTCGTACAGTGATAAAAAGTTACGCAACAAATAGGTGTACAAAGTTTGAAATCAATATCTTTTCTACTTCTAAAAATATTAAGTATTTTGTAAAAAACACATACAGACAGACCGAAAACAGAATGAGATAGGACACATGTTATATTACATTTTTTGTTTCTTTTGATATGCTGAATAACGTGACAAAGTTTGTTCATATGGTCGCAGGACACCCTGTATATATGGTAAGCCTCTAAAGTGTTTAATTTATGCCAGTTATTACAATTCAATATTTCCATATTTGTGTTTATGTCTGTATAGAAATGATCCTCATTTATAAAATGTTCTGCAAAATTAGACTTTGCGGCGTTTAGTTTCGAACTGGAAGATATGTGTAATTTCATTTCATTCGCAAAGATCGACCCGTCAGTCTAATGGAATTTTTAGGCCAATCATTACAACTGATTCTATATAATCCAGTCATATCAAGTGTATTGGTGGTGATGATCCTTGGAATTAACAATGATTTGAGATTGTTGTCAGTATTTTACGCTATATTAAAACCTTGTTTTTTAAAAAAATTTTAGGTTTGAAAATTTAAGTTCCTGTTGTATTTTGTTATTATGTATGGCTCCCTTTTAACATGTTCAACGTGTTTTTTTTTCTTTTTATTGTTGATGTACCTATTACATGTACCGGACATGGCTACACATACATTAATGTGTATATATATATATATATATATGATTTTTAATGACACCCCAAAACGTGTTCTGGGGACCATGATCGGTGCTCATTTGCTAATCCCAACCTTGGGTCTTACCATAAGGGCCACTGCAATAGGTCATTTTTCCTATGAAAATTCGCTAATAAGGGACATTTACGAATAAAAGAAATACCATTTCCTAAAATCCGCAGAAAATCCAGAAATACTAATATAATGCATTTAATTAGCTGTTTCCAGAACCACAGAAGTTTCTAACGTACGAGAGTATCCACGCACATTTTGTATTTTAAACAGGATGGTCATGCAATTTAAACGATAAAGGATTTACAAAAAGTTATTACCTGATACGGAAACACTGGACAAGAGATATTATTTGATTGCAGCTTTGCCGGGGTATAGTGGGGGGAGGGGGTGAGTTATAGCTACACTGCAAACGACGTTTACAATCTTTCATTGAATCACTCCAATGCTCCGGTGTAGATATACAACCGTTATACAATAAATCAAAAGCTAACACAAATGTAATTAATTTTATCTGTGTTTCTTTCAGACTGGGACGAGGAATATGGACAAGGACCCACGTGCAGGAGGATGAAGAGGGCCCGAAGCATCTAACTTTTTTAGTAATTAAGGGTTTGCACTGTGATTAAAATATTAAAGTTTTGACTTTTCACAATGAAATGCATTTCACCTTTAACTCAACAAATTCTACACTATTCTTGTTATTATTAAACTAGTAAGCCCCGTGAAAAAACGGACGCATTAATTAGGTACATAATCAGAAATTTAAGAAAATAAACGGTATCAGGAAACTGACACATACTTTCTCCCTCATTCTTTAAGGAACTTAATAAAAATACTCTACCTTTTCATCAGTAGAATAATAATTCAAAATACCTTTTTTTTATTTTTAAGAGTAATTTTTCCATAAAAATCCATAAAATAACGGAAAAATTAATTTTTCTCAAAAACGGCTCGAACGATTTTGATTGAAATTTTATAGTTTATAATACTTTAAGTCCCTAATAAACAATAAAATTTCAATCAAAATCGTTAGAGCCGTTTTTGAGAAAAGTTGATTTTTCCGGTATTTTATGGGTTTTTATGGGAAAATTACCCTTAAAAATAAAAAATTCACAAAAATTAATAAAACGTCTGGAGCTACCGTAGATTAGTACTTCCATACCAAATTTCATCAAAATCGGACGACTAGTTTAGGCTCTAGGTCTGATAACATCCACACACACACCCCGACACCCACACCCACAGCACACACAGACAGACTTCACTCCGAAAACCACTTTTTTTTTGTTCGGGGGGACCCAAAACGGATATTTCCACCAAAAACTCAAACTCGAAAATTTTACCGAATACAATACTATGGTATAGGGAGAGAAAGTAAAAAGTATTAAAAATAATATATCTAGTCTCTTGTTTTTAAATAGATATTAAATAGATACTTTTTGGAGATTTTTAACTCAGTAAGTAAATAGGTACAGTTATAAGAATAAAATTATAATAAATTATTATTATTATTATCTTTTAGTAATAACAAAATATTAAATTTACCTAATAGCCCAGTAGATAGGGGGGTTTCAGCTTACATTAATTGCGACAAAAGACTTTTTCTCTATGATCGTATGGTATGGTGTGAGTATGCCAAATCTAATTTCGCGACCTCGAAAGTGGGGGGACAACTTTTGGGGGGGCAAACAAATTTTCGAAATTTTCGGACTTTTTCCAGTTTTTCTCCAGTATACCTAATGAAGACTAAATGGTTTTGATTATAATGTGTATCAATTAGCAAACACTTCAAACAAATTTTGATATTACAAACTAAAGGAAACAATATGATCTGTAACGCCAGATGTTTGACTTTATAAAGTAAGCCTTTGGCTTGCTTTTACCCAATCTAAAAAAACCGTTAGTTGTGAATAATAATTAGCTGATTTAGATTGGTTGCTAATAAACGTGTTTTTTTCATTGTAGGACTTTTTGTTTTGTTCCAAATCTGCTATTTTACTTTCTCACTATACTATAGTATAGAGAAAGTATAGCGATCGCAAAAAAAATCCACTCAACCTTGCCGCCTCAGATTGTGGACTCGATTTGAGAGTTGCACCCAGGGATCTATAACAAGGGCTAAACCGTTTCTTTGATCTCGGCACTGTGCCGCCAGTTTCACTCTGACGTCACTGTGCTGATAACTGCAATTCTAGAGCAGTGGACTCCTTGTGCGCGCAGTCGTTAACTCGCTGTTGTAACTCGACGGAAAAGCTTCAGTAAAATAAAACTTAGACATTCTTAATCTACATAAAGTACGGATTCTAACAGTATAAAAAACTTTTATTTTAACAGTTATTTCGAATTTTAATAATTGAAAATATTTGAGAATTATCACTGACTGACATGGAAAAGTTACTAAGCGAGGAAACTTTTTATTTTTGGGTTATAAACAAACTTCCAGCGGGAAAGTTGTAGCCAATGAGTCGACCTAATCTTTTCAATTCACCGATTTGTGATAAAATGATTACAGCATTATGAAATCATTTTTTAAATGAGCGCGAGGAGTTGCCTTGCCGCCACTCCTGAAGTACAGTTGTTTGATACTGGGTCACTGTAAATGATCAAAATGGTATAGCCCTTGTTATAGAGCAATGGTTGCACCAAGCTTTTGAAAGATGTAAATAAATGCAGATATCTTCAGAACGGTCTGAGGTATGGATGTGCGGTTTTCACCAATGATTTTACTTTCTCACTATACAATATACAATAATGTAGAGAAAGTACCTA
>JAGFPH010006347.1:0-11743 GCA_018207615.1 Philaenus spumarius
GCATAGTTTCATCAAAATCACTCGGCGGTTTTCACTACCCTGCAGACTAATTCCAAACTAGAGTTTCTTGAACCGTATACGGCCGCTGTCTACCTAATATATATTTGAATGTTTTTGTTTTTTTTTGCGCTGTAATGCACGAGAGAGAAATGTAAACATAGTCATTTCAAGTTGTTTGACAAGGGGATTAATTCATCTACCGTCAAGATAAAGTCAGCATGGCTTCACATGTGCATCGTTGACAAGACATTGTCGTGATGTAGGTAGTAAGAACAATAGACTTGTAAAAAGTATGCCGAGTGACGTAAACAGACAAGGAAAATTTGGTGCGTAATTAACTTTATTCAGAGTGTCTCAAAAGTTTGTGAAAGGTGTTATATATTTTTCTAACCGTCGCAGATTATTCAACAAAATTTGGTACATCGTTCCTTTACAAAAAAAAAAAAAGAAACAAGCGAGTATATTTTTTTGTATCACCTTAGCGGGACGGCCCGCAGGCAAAATATTAAATAGGAGTATTGGTCGAGTTTTAAATCAAATTAAAGGGATATCTTAGGAGAACAAAATGCCGCAAATCAGACATCAAAAGGTCCATCCTACACAAAATGGCGGCCGTTTAAAGTTACAATATTGGGCATTTTGAAAATGGCTTAGTTTTACTCAATAGCATTGGCTTTAAAAGCAAAACCCCGAAAATCCACATTAGAAATACCTGCTGAGTTGCTACGGAGCGTAATGAATGGCTACTAAATCCGCCTAGCTCACTGCCAAACTGCAGAAGGAAAACAGTTTGAGCATTTATTGTAAAAATGGAAAGCTGTTATGAAAGTTTATTGGTTATTTAAATTTTTAACATGTAATAAAAATTCATAATTTGTAATAAAAACTGGTCTTACTGCTAGCGTGGATTGTCGGAGTTTTGCTTTTAAATCTTATACCAATAAGTACAATTAAGCTATTTTCAAAAAGCTCAATATTGTGAGTAATAAATTTGTGTTTCTTACCGTTATCGTTATCCAATTCTTTCTTTAAGAAACGTGCTACTGCTGTTTCACGATTAATCGCATTTTCAAACACTGTACACGAAACACATTAAAATATAAAACACACACAGTTCACATACGAAAATTCTACGCCCATTGGGACGTCGTCAAAAATAAAACAGCACACAAAAATACATATTTACAACTTGTTGGCCAACAGAATACATTACAATTAATTATTTAATATGTTGGACAGCTGATAATCAGGGTTGCCAACTGCGAAGAACAGGTTATCCCTACAACGACTAATTTCATACATTCGACTTGATTATTTCTTCATAGATTGGGTTTGCTGTAAAATTTACTTGGGAATTTAAAATGTTGGTTGGTTCTTTTCTTAAGCTGTTATAAATTTATATTTTTTCTAATCTGTCCATATGTTTACCTTTTCTACAGGTGTGTACAATTTCCAGGCTATTGATGTCACTGTATTTCTGGTCAGTATTAACTATGTGGTCGGCGTGTAGGGAGTTCGTCGGATATTTATTGAGGGATTTTATATGCTCTGTATATCTTTTCGCAAAGCTGCTTCTTGTTTGGCGTATGTAAAATTATTCGCATTCGCCACACTTAAGTTTGTAAACGCCAGTCTTGTCTAAAGCTGGGATATTAGGAACCTTTGTATTATTAACCGAGAGTAGTTTTTTGAGACTGTTATTAGGTTTGAATGCTACAGTATAACCTTGTTGTGCTGTGGGCTATTGTTTCAGCAAGTTTGTTATACTCTAATGATACATACTTCTTGTCGGTAGGTTTCTGACCTGCTACACGTCCGACCTGCTTTTAGGCTTTCGGTGTAATTTATCGATGATATCTATAGTGTATCCATTTTCCTGCGCAATTAATTTAATAGTGTTAAATTCAATGTCATAGTTCTCCTTGTTCAGTGGTGTATTCAAAAGTCTGTGTACCATGGAGTTAAAAGCGGCTATTTAATGTGAGTTGGGTTGATTAGAGCTGGAATGTATCACTTGATCAGTATAGGTTGGATTACGATATATATTGAAGCTGTGGTTTGAGTTTGCTCTTGTAACTGTCAAGTCTAAAAAATGAATGTTTTTATTGTCTTCTATTTCGGAGGTAAACTGTAAGTTAGTGTGCACTGAATTAAGGTATTTGTTAAAAATTTCCAATTGTCTTTAATGTTGTGTATCAACTCCTCTCTATTTCAGATTTAAACCTGACAGCCCCTCTTACTATCCTATCAAAAGTTTTGGTAAGTTTATAAGAGGGGGCCGACGTAAAATTTACAAGGAGGCGTATCGGACAATTATTGTCCTAGTGGATTTTAGGAAGACTACAGAGTTTGGGAGCAGCAGAATTTATCATTTTAAGAAATTGTTAACTTTCTTTGGTTATTAGGTGGGTACAACTATTGATGGCTTTGTTGACATCTGATTTATAATTTAGGGTATTATCCTTGTGTAGTTCCGTGATGTCATTATCCTCAATGAACTTTTTAACTTTGTTGTTATAATCGTCTATGTTGATTACAACTATGGCATTAAATAACTAATGAGCTTGACTTGTGAGAAAGTAACTTAGATAAAATAAAACCTGAACACAAAATCTCACAATAAATACGTTTACTAACCTCAAACGCGTTTCAACGACAATGTCGCCATCCTCAGTGATGCACGGGCTACAGTAACTAAACTATAACTGATCTAACAGTGTGACAACGCACCGTATAAATACCTAACCAGAAGGGGCGTACCCTACAGGGGGCGTGTCATAACCTATATGCTAAGGCGTTAACCACCGCCTACCGTTTATCAAATATCTTAACAATATAACTTAAATAAGATAGCTAAACTAATATTAATATTTAACAAAACATAGCATTATTACGTTAATAAAGAATTCTGTAAAGGACCTAATTCATTATTCACAATTATGTTACGGTATTTGTTAATATAAAAAGTTTCCCAAGCGTCCAATGTGTTGGGTTTAGTTACATGTTTTAACAATTTAGAATTTTCTATTTTAAAATGATGATTTTCATCTAAACAATGCTTAGCCATAGCAGATTTATCAGGCCTATTATATTTTAAATGAGAAAAGTGTTCTTTACCTCGTATCTTCATGCTTCTTATGGTTTGACCTATATACTTTTTAGGACACATTTCGCAGTTAATACAGTAAATTTACATATACACACAAAAACACAAACACATTAATAACAAAAAGTACATAATTTACAGTACGACACGGATTGAGCCTGTTGGTGTACACTATCTTATAGTCTATGATACACTGAACTAAACTAAACAAAACAGCCTACTTTGATGGTGGTTATTGACCAGTTCTATCTTGATAACCGAGGGCTGTACCATATAAGTCATTGGGTTGAAATGACAGGTGATCATTTAATATGTTATGTGGGTTGTGTCTGAATTCCTTGTAAATTTCGGATTATTCGATGGCGTTCATTAATCTCCCCTTTTACGCAATAATTAAGATGTGTCAAATTGGTTTAAAAATTTGTGTAGTTGTGGTTATGGTCTATTAAATGTTGAGCGTAATTTGTCTTCATTTTGCGAATGTTGTTGTGCGGCAGATGTTCTTTAAACGCTTCTTTATTTGATATACACCTGACTTCCTTTCTGATGGTGTCAACTGTTTATGTCGCAATATTTTTTGAACGTTCTTGTTAGTTCGATATGTAATGTTGATTTTGTTTCGCGAAAGTATTTGTTTAACATTATAGGAACAATGTGTGAAGGGGAGATTAATGAACGCCAACGAAGAATTCGAAATTTACAAGGAATTCAGACAAAACCCAGATAACATATTAAATGATCAGCTGTCATTTCAATCCAATGACTTATATGATAAAGCCTTCGGTTATCAAGATAGAACTGGTCAATAACAACTATACAAAATAGGCTGTTTTGTTTAGTTTAGTTCAGTGTAACATAGACTACAAGATAAGGTACACCAACCGGCTCAATCCGTGTCGTACTGTACATTATGTGTTGTGTACTTTGTGTTATTAATGTGTTTGTGTTTGAGTGTGTATATGACGACCTGAACAGTGATTAATATATTTTATACTTGATAGTGAGATTACGGTCTCGAAACGCGTCGTAAGTAGGACTACTCAAAGAAATCACACGACGGACTAATAACAAGGTAAAATACTTATAGTAATTTCCTGTATTTATTTAATTTTATGAAATTACTTTAATACTAAATTCATGAAACTAAAAAAAAGGAGGATATTGTTACTGTGCAGAGACCCGGATCCAAAGTGCCGGCGTCTGTCAGGAGTGGGAAAGCGGGCTCAGAGGTATCGTCATCAAACAAACGCAATGATCGTGCAGGGGCAACTATTGCATGAGGATCCATTTTAAAGAACCCAGTGTTGACGAGAACACTGCCAAGAAATTAGAATGAGGCTGAGATAAAACCTGCAACTCCGGTATTGCCGCTATAAATTTCCCTATTGAAACTGGATGCAGTGAATTTTTGTACATCACAATCATAACACGAAACTTGGACGTAATGGAATGGCTTTTATCTGAAAGGAAGCAATGGCCTTCCATAAAAACCTTCTTTAGGTCCTCACCGACTTCGCCTACATTAATGTTGACCCGGCCACCTACGGAACCAAAAAGTTTTGTGTCCATTGTCTCAGATAAAAGCTTGTCGCACTAAGAATTATGTACACATTTTATATTTATGTAAACAATAAATAACGAACGTAAAAGGTCACATTTCATGCATACATATATACACACAAATTCTTACATATTTCTACTTTCTTATAACTTTTATATTATAAATTATATGGGTATTAAATACCATTTATGATTACATAAACAATAAATGACTTAATACAGAGTGTTAAGCCCTTGTAAACGGAAAACAAATGTTTTTTTAATAGCAGCTTTCTAGCGTTATTTCTAAATCGATCTCCAAAATTGAAAACGCTCTAACTTTTAAATGCTTGAAGGTAAATTAGAAAAAGTGTGTAAATTCTTGAAGGGAATTTAATGATCTACAACTTCATATTTTACAACGTTCCTGTAAAGTGGAAGGCAAAACAGTTGGAAGAGCAAGTTGAACAAAATACGTAAAGCGCTACAAATTGTTCAGCACATTTTCCATTTTCACCGGCTTATATCTCAAATACAAAAACATATAGTGATATATTTTAATAGGAAATTCTATTAGCTTTAATTTTGAAAACTAAAACATTTTCGGTGCGACTCACCGTTTTCGAGATATGCCCCAAAAACTGAGAAAAGGGACATTTGAGCCTCTCCAGCGGCACCTGCAATCGATGGGACTTTATTAGGCGTTGTTCAGGGGACTTCCCCCAACACATTCATGAAACATTTGGAACTACATGATTTAATGCAGAAAACAATCTAATTTGACTGGACTACTAAGGAAGTAAGAGTGAATGAACAATTACTTAAAGAAAATAAGGAACTTGGCTCAAAGGCACAGTATCAGTTCAAACTATAAGTATGGATGGTTGCACAAATCACTTACCACTTAATATTCAAAGCAAATGAGAATCTTAAAATGTTTTAGGATCGTCACTACTTAAGATTGATATAATTCAAGTATATTCGTACAGTCTGACTTGGCACTTGTGGAACTTCGACTATCTGATTTAACTGGTTACTGTCAAAGTTGGATGTAGCTTAGTAATTAAATAACAAAATCCTCGGAAACTTGAAACACGATTTTGAATGAAAAGTTGTATTTTAATTTCAAAAAGACTTAAATTACTATAAAGTACAAATAAAAAACTAAACATATTCAATCTGGACCTCTGCCGCGCTGGCTTGAGTTGAGTTAATTTCTAATATTAGGTTTATATGTTTTAGAGTTTTAAAACACTTTTAATGAAAATCGGTCTACTTACGAAGGCGTTGATTAGAGGGGATCGCTTTGGGGGGGGGGGGGGGGGCCAAGGGGGGGTAAAGGGTTTTGAAAAAAAAACAAAATGTGCAGAATAACCTCCTATATTTATTTTCTTAGATATAACTCCAGAAAGTTTTCATTCTAGTACAAAAAATTACTTCCGCTCAAAAAATTTGCTTGTTGGATTTGCTGGATATTGTACTCGTCCGAGAAACTTTAAAAACCAACGTGTTGCCACGCCGCACACGCGCAAACCTTTTAAAATTTTTTAATCCCTGGGTCGTAAGGTTTTTCGCCCTTTTTTGGGACGTCACTTGCCACTCCTCACCCGCTTCTATTCTTAATTTGAGTTTGCCCTTAATAATTTTGCGCGTATACGTGGACAAGAAATAGGAAATACGCTAACTTTCCTAAATCTTAAAAGATTGGTTTATAATAAATATACTTTAGATAAAAAATACTAGCTCTAGTCAGACTCCCTCTCTGGGTCGTGTCGTTTGAAGTTATTTGGTCACACACAAGAAATAATAAACCTTATCAACTATCTTATTTTAGAGCACTGATTAACTTATGGTATAAGGTATTTAATTTATAAATAAAAAGAAATTAAAACTTGAAAACTAAACTTTTTTAATTTCAAAACAAAAACAAATTAATTATCTTTCTCAAGTTATTAAAATTTCAAACAAGTATATTATAGATATTTACACATATGATATTTTTTACATTTATATTGAAACGCTTTTATACCATTGTGAGAATAGGGAATATTCCTGAATGATTTTACTTTTACACTTTCCCCTGAATTTACTGTTAATTTTAATATTATTTATTTTTAAAATTTATTATTGGATTATTTTTATATTATTTAAAATTTATATAGCTTGGTTATTTGTTACTCACAAATAATTATGATTGATCGCAGCTTTCCTCCTCGGTGGTTTAGGCCTTGGAATGAAGTCCTTGATCTTCTTCTTTCTTCCTTCCTCTCAGGATCTCTCCTCTTCTTTGATGTAGAATGATTTCTTTCTTCAATCCCTTAGGATCCTTCTTCTTTAAATTATAGCGATTTATTACGGCCCGCTCAACTGTACCGGAGTTGGTGATATTCGCCGACCGACTTGCTGCTTCTGCAAATCTATACGTGGTTCTCGGGTGACTACCTTAACGCAACTAAATTTAATTTTTCTTCCCTCTACCTCGTACTTTTGAAATCGAAGTCAAGAGATTTACTCTTTTCTTTTTGACAACTTCGCTTCTCTGGTGCTTTAAAGGGTCCTTCTAGCTTGTAGAATCTTCCTTTATTTATTTAATTTAAGTCCCACGACTTTATTTTAATTAATCCACTTTAGTTTCGTAGATAATTAATTATTTAACTTTCAGTGCAATAAGTAATTGTATTGGTCTCGGTGGTGGTCGCATGACGTCATCTCTCCAAGCTCGTTCCGTACTGTTTACTTAGACATTGCCAGTTCTTACAAGATTTAATTAAATTTTGTATGCAAAACTTTCAAAATGCTCTAACTTTGTAACCCATGGTCCGATTTTGGATTTCTGCAGCTCATTGGATTCCTGACCATCTTCTGCTTTCACTCTCCTTTGAGTGGTTGTTCTAGGGCTCCTGGTTCTCCAGTTATCGCCTTCGCTAGTTTTTCCTTAATTTTGAATTTTAAATTCTTCAAAATGGTCCAAATTCGAATTTTCTTGGTTCCATCTTATTCGTCTGGTTCCCAAACGTCCAGAACTGATCTTCTTTCTTCTATCTTCTCATCGGGCACAGTTCTGTGGCCTTTCCTATGTGTATCTCGAATTTTGGATTTGGCAACCCTCCTTTTTGGTTTATGCCCTTTTCTCACATGGTATATTACAAAAACATATATACTACATCTTATTTAATATATATTTATTTCTGTAGAAACTCATTTCCCTCGATTTATTCATTTATTTTAATGTGTTTATTTTTGAGCCTTTTTCTTTAAAAATATTTATTTATATTAATTTATTGTTATTTAACTATTATTAATTATTTATTCTTTATTTTATCCCCAATTTAGATTTTCAAAATTTTCAAATTTGTGAATTTTAGCATTTTTTCCGCCAAGTCTTTGTTCTATAACTTTGTAATTATCTTAATTAAAACAATTCTGTTAACTAGATTATTATCATCTTTTTCTCCTCTATTCATTACATTTAAAATAACCTACTATTTTTATAATTGAAAATATATTAAAATTTTACATTGTAGCCTTTCACGGCGCATAGCAACAGACAGAGTTTTGCAATATTCGACAAACTTCGACAAGAGTTATCCTGTCGATTTCCCTTAGAATAATTCACTCCGCTTGGCTACTATTACTTTTAACATTGGCTAAGCCTGCAATTGATAAAATAATTATTTTAAATTATTTACTTCCTTCTTACACACAATTTTCCTTTGATATCTCTTTATAACGTGTTATTTTACTTATTACTAATTATCAATTTACATATTTAAGCCTATTGGCTTCTATATACGACTTTTAATGTTAGGCCTAATTATTCTAGTAATTAGCCCATTTGTCTCGGGTTTTTGTCCGTGACAGTGTGTACCAGATTTGAACCAAATTTTCTTACCACAGAAATTCGTGTTTTATAAAGGGCACAATTTAATTTAATTTATCAACTTAATGTATCACACACACACATGTGATGTCCATTATTCGCTTTTGAGTTGGTGGTAGTATAATTGGAACGGGGGGAGGGGATTTTGTAAATAGGTTTTCTATAGTTCTACCTGACGGTGAATAACAATTCCTAGATCAGATGTTGTTTATCTCTTTTCGTCTTTGAAATAATATAAAGTTTAAAAAATGACTTACAAATTACAATTTTTGAACGTAGCGGACGAGTGTGTTAGCTAATTTTTATTTTCTTACCTCAGAAATTCATGGATTTTAAAGGGCTTTCCAATGATATGTCACAAGATTGGGGTTGTCATTTAAAAATTAAAGTTGCCCCTTTATCCCCCCTTTCAAAACACCAGAAAAAGTGTTGTAATAGTTATGGTAGAGGGTTTACTTTGTTTTAGCAATCCATTTAAATTATCTCGAGGTGTATCACGATTTATTTTACAGTCTGTGTACACAAATTTTATGATACCCCAAAACCTCTTCTGAGGATCATGATCGGTGCTCATTGACCACTCATCACATTAGGTCTCACCATAAAAGTCACTGCAACAGCCCATCTTGCCCATTCAAATCCACTAATAAGGCTTATTAAAATTAAAATCAACCAATGAGTTACCTGCAAGTATGTATTTAACTTTAACTTCGTTCACCAGCACTGCTTCTCGTTGTGGGAACAAATATTGTGTGCTGTTGTTAATCTAAAATCCAGATTTTGGGGATCTAAATAGTTGGAGTCGTACTGAACTTTCAAAACATTCCTGGAGTTGTACACTGGGGAAAATATGAAATTGAAATTATTGAAGACACCAATGAAATAAAAATAGCAAACAAAAATATTTCATGAAACTAAAAGTATTTTTTATAATACTAATATATATTCGGATAATTGTGGTCCGGATTATGGGGATCTGGATACTAATTGGAGTTCTATTTTATGTTTAATTGATTCCTGGAGTTGTATACTGCGGAAAATATGAAATATAAATTACAGTCGAAATATGCGGAAATCTGGGCGTAGTGCCGAAATTTTAGGTACTTTTGAAGCGATGGAACTTCAAAGAGATCAGGAAGAGATTAGGAAAGGTCGCCTCGCAAGACTAGAAATGCTGAAATTGCCCCGAGCGTCTTGTCAGTGACTGCAGTCTTCTAAAACCAAATCAACCTAACCTACCTGACCGGGCGCTATGGGGACAATTTAAGCATTTTTGGTCTGGCGAGGCGACTCTTTCCTAATCCTCTTTAACGAGCGGGGTAGTTTCATCGCTTCAAAAGTATGAACTACATCGCATTTGTTTTTGGACTGGCAAAATGATTATAGTTTTTACAATCACTTTGGCGGGTTAAGCAGTCGTCTTTTTTGTTGGATTTTTTTATATTTGTTTAATTTTTTTTAGTTTTATCTTAAGTTGTTTTGTAAAAACAGTATTGCAACCATACAAAAAAAAAAAAAAAAAAAAAATGGGGAGCCTTCAAACACTCGATAGTCCATTTCGCAGATGTTGCAAACACTCGATTGATATTTTCACAGTGGGAGGAGCCAATCCTTGCCTCCATCAAACTTGGCTGTGACACACCCCTGGCATGACATCAAAGGGATGAGGCGCTTTGAATTCGACAGACAACATTATATTTTAATTTAAACAAAGACACTTGGTTAAATGACAATATATTTTGAACTACTGCATGGATTTTTAATATTAAAACAGATTTAAATTCACAATATATTTCTCTATCAAATATCATAGCTAGGCCTAAAAATAAAAAGTTTAAGGTTGTTTTTAACAGCTAGGACTATAAAAGTATCAATATTAACCTAACCTAAGCATGGTTACAACCCAAAATCATTATACCTTCTGAACTATTCAATTAATTTATATTTTTAAAGAAGATCTGAAACCACAACAAAATTCTCTATAGACCCCTACAATGTAATAGTTATATTAGTGGTGGGTGAGGTTTGAAAATTGCTAGGTAGTCTTCGATCATGGAATCATTTTCGTTGCCTGTTATTGGTCAATTTCTTTGACAGAATGGCGTCTACTATCGAGGGTTTGATCCTTCGCGTGGTTGAAACATCTAATATTCACACTATCTACCAAATGCACTATTTAGCCGTCGAATGGATTGCCTGAAGTATTTACTTGCAATTTCTAGTCACAGTATGTTTCCAGTTTGTAAACCTATGTATATATGTAATAGATATACGACTATAAGAATTACTATGTGAACTATAGAATACAATAACGAAATATAGAATATGAAGTAGGCCTAATAAGAGAAACTTTAAAGAGCTTTATACATGCCTTATTAAAAGAATCTAAGATATCTGTTAAGTGGTATATTTAGAATTATCATTATATAAGTTAAGTAGGATTAAAGGATTAAATTATTTAGAGAGTGTTGGTGTAATAACGTAGAAATTATCGCAATGTAGCAGAATTAAACAATCATCGGGAGTTGGAATTCCAAACTCAAGTATCTGGTTCCAAAAGTGTATCGAGCTGTCCGCTGTATAACCAACTACCCAGACACATCTAAAGACATCAAGGAAATACAAATAGTAAACAAAATGAAAAGTATAATATAGAAACTAATATAAATGATATATTTTACAGTGATGTAAACCTACGGAATAAAGTATTTTACTGGATACAATTGTTTAACAGTCAATAAATTTTCTTGTGTAATCAGCTACTATGGATTGCTTCCGGCTGCCGCTGGATCGCTTGACGTTGAATTACTTGGGATTGTGAATGTATATGTCTCTCTAGTGGTTCTCAATATACAGGTCTGGAAGCTGAGTTGGTCTTTCTGGTTTTGCCGTTCGATATATTTCGTAGCTAACGTGTAACACCTTCCCGCAGCGTTAGTTACCATGTTCGCTTCCTCGTTCAGGGTCGCCGCTCTGTACTGCAGGTAAAGGCAGTTGGTGGTATCATCCGTCACGGCGTCCTCTTTACACTTAACGATCCCTTGATCCACGAAGAGGTTATCGACTTGAGTTAGGCACTGGATGTTCGTGGAGGATTGTGCAGTTTGGCGCTGTCTGAAGAGGGTTTGGATTTGCGATAATTCCGAAGACAGGGTCCCGGACCGGATGCCGTTGAGACAGGCAATGTATTGTTGGGCTTCTGTAACACAAATTTCAGG